>SZWC01002279.1:97942-109730 GCA_023375785.1 Penium margaritaceum
CCACAAGAGGTGTGGAGCGGGAGGAAGCCGGCAGTGGGTCACCTCCGTACATTTGGTTGCATTGCACATGCAGTGGTGCAGGCACGTGAAGGGCGGAGCAAGCTGGACCCACAAACCCGCCGGTGTATTCTCCTTGGATATTAGAGCGGAAGCAAGGCGTACCGGCTCTTTGACCGAAGGAGGCAGCAGATTGTGCGGAGTCGTGACGTCACGTTTGACGAGAAAAGCCATTGGACGGACGAGGAGGCAGGTCTCTCCAAAAGGGGAGAGTGGCTGCCACTCCTTGAGGGGGAGACACCGGAGGACGTGAATGAGGGTGACGTCCTTGCAGGAGCACCAGCCGGAGAGGATTGCCGAAATGATTTTATTTCGGCCAGTTTGGATGAGGAATCCGAAGCACCGGAGATGGACGTGGAGGCAGGGAGTCGACCGATGTCTCCAAGGTCTCCGAGAGAGGGGGAGCAGGCGCTTGGAGAGGATGGTGCCGAAAGGGGACAGCAACAACAACAACCGCCTCAAGAGCCTCGCACGAGCAGCCATGTGCAAAGAAGGACAAAAAGGTACGATGCCGACAAGGGCATCTGGACTTGGTTCGCACAAGTCTTCTTCACGCAAGAGGAGCATGAAGGAGGCACTGCACCAGAAGGATGGGGCTGAGTGGGAGGGAGCAAAAAGATATAAGCTCGCCTCCGATGAGGAGAAAGGCTCCTCAGTTGCAGGTTGAGCATGGATGACTGCCATGGGTGATACGCAAGGGGGAGATTGTTGGAGTAATGCTCCTCACCATGGCAGGAGTGACTCCAAAAAGGAACACCAAAAAGACAAGCCAAGGTGGCTTAGTGGTTAATGGTTTCTACCTCTAGATGCAGGGGCCCGGGTTTAAGGCCCATAAGATCAATTTCTGCCCTGCCTCAAGGCTAGCTCAAACTCTAGAATTCCTCCTTGAGTTTCTAGAAGGTCAGGTGAGGGTCCAGGAAGGTGGCAGACCTTCTAGAAGGGGTGAATTGTCCTACAAGGCATCTAGAAGTGTCTTGGCCTTCTGGATACCTTCCCTCCGACTAGAAGCAAGCTGAGGAGTGGAGGAAGGGGCAGAAGCTTCTAGAGGAAGGAAGGGATACCTTCCTAGGTGGGAAAAAGGACAGCCTACCAAGGGATACTCTAGAAGCCGTAGAATCTGCTACAAAGCCTCAAATCTGGCATGCTTTGGTGTTCTGGAAAGCTTAGATCAGTGGCTATAAAATTCCACTACTTGTGAGTCTTGATCAAGTGTTCGTTCCCATTAAATTGAGGCCAAAACTACTGCCTCACTATCTAACCAATTTTCTTCCATCCTTGGAACCAGTTGCCTCCACAGTTTCAGTCTCTCCAAAAACACTTGGTGGTTTGAACCAGCCACTGCTAGGGACCCTCCATGGTGCACACTCACCCTCAGGCCAACAGTTCCGAGTGGTTATGAGTGGTTGCGAGTGGTTGCGAGTGGTTGCAGGTGGTTGTGAGTGGTTGTAGGTGATTGCGAGTGGTTTTGAGTGGCTTCAAGAGGTTGCGAGTGCCAATTAGAAGTTGCGAGTAGTTGCGGGTGGTTGCCAATGGTTGGGACTGGTTTTGATTGGTTGCAAGTGGTCGCGATTGATTGTGAGTGGTTGCGAGTGGTTGCAAGTGGTTGCAAGTGGTTGCGATTGGTTGCAAGTGATTGCACGTGGTTGCAAGTGGTTGCAAGTGGTTGCGAGTGGTTGCGAGTGGTTGCGAGTGGTTGCGAGTGGTTGCAAGTGGTTGCGAGTGATTGCAATTGGTCTCAAGTGCTTTAGAGTGGTTGTGGTTGGCTGCAAGTGGTTGCGACTGGTTGCGAGTGATTGCGAGTGTTTGGGAGTGGTTGCAAGTGCTTGGGAGTAGTTACAAATTGCTCCAAATGGTTGCGAGTGTTTGCGAGTGGTTGCGAGTGGTTGCAAGTGGTTCCGAGTGGTTGTCAGTGGTTGCAAGTGGTTGCGAGTGGTTGCCAGTGGTTTCAAGTGGTTACGAGTGGTTCCAAGTGCTTACGAGGAGTTGCAATTGGTTACGAGTGGTTGTGAGTAGTTGCGAGTGGTTGCAATTGTTTACAAGAGGTTGCGAGTGGTTGTGAGTGATTGCAGGTGGATGTGAGTGCTTGCATATGATTACGAGTGGTTGTGATTGGTAGCAAGTGGTTGCGAGTGGTTGCGAGTGGTTGCAAGTGGTTGCGTATGCTTACGAGTGGTTGCCAGTGGTTGTGAGTGGTTGTGAGTGGTTCCGAGTGGTTGCGAGTGGTTGCGAGAGGTTACGGGTGGTCGTGAGTGGTTTCAAGTGGTTGCGATTGGTTTGAAAGTGGTTGTGAGTGATTGCTAGTGATTGCAAGTGGTTGCGAGTGGTTGCAAGTGGTTACGAGTGGTTGCGAGTGGTTGCAAGTGATTTCAAGTGGTTGGCAGTGGTTGTAAGGTGGTTGCCAATGGTCATGAGTGGTTAGGAATGGTTACGAGTGATTGCGATTGGTTGGGATTGGTTGCAAGTGGTTACGATTTGTTGGGAGTGGCAGCGAGTGATTGCGAGTGGTTATAAATGGTTGCGAGTGTTGTGAGTGGTTGCGAGTGGTTGTGAGTGGGTACGAGTGGTTGCGAATGGCTGCGAGTAATCGCGAGAGGTTACAAATGGCCGCGATTGGTTGCACATGGCTGCGAGTGGTTGTGAGTGGTTGTGAGCGGTTTTGAGTGGCTGTTAGTGGTTGTAAGATATTTGCGAGTGGTTGTGAGTGGTTGGGAGTGGTTGCAAGTGGTTGCGAGTGGTTGCGAGTGGTTGCTAGTTGTTACGATTGGTTGCGACAGGTTGCAAGTGGTTCAAGTGGTTGTGAGTGGTTGCAAGTGGTTGCGAGTGGTTGCAAGTGGTTGCCAGTGGTTGCGAGTGGTTGTGAATGGTTGCGAGTGGTTGCGAGTGGTTGCTATTTGTTACGATTGGTTGCGACAGGTTGCAAGTGGTTCAAGTGGTTGTGAGTGGTTGCAAGTGGATGCGAGTGGTTTGGAGTGGTGTTGTATGGTTCCGATTGGTACTGAGTGCCTGCAAGTCGTTGCGAGTGGTTGCGTATGGTTGCAAGTGGTTGCGAGTGGTTGCGAGTGGTTTTGATTTGTTGCAACTGGTTACAAATGGTTGCAAGTGGTTGTGAATGGTTGCGAGTGGTTGCGAGTGGTTGTGAATTGTTGCGATTGCTTTTGAGTGGTTGCAAGTGGTAGAGAATGGTTTCGAGTGGCTGCAAGTGGCTATGACTGGTTGCGACTGGTTGCGAGTGGTTGGAAGTGGTTGCAAGTGGTTGTGAGCGGTCGCGAGTGGTTGCAAATGATTGCGAGTGGTTGCAAGTAGTTCCGAGTGGTTGCGAATGGTTGTGAGTGGTTTTGAGTGGTTGCGAGTGGTTGCAAGTGGTTGTGAGTGGTTGGGAGCGGTAAAGACTGGTTGCAAGGGGTTACGATTACTTGCAAATCGTTGTGAGTGGGTACGAATGGTTGGGAGTTGTTGCAAGTGGTTGCAAGTGGTTGCAAGTGGTGGCAAGTGATTGCATGTGATTACGAGTGGTCCCGATTGGTTACCAGTGGTCGTGACTGGTTGCGAGTGGTTGAGAGTGGTTGCAAGTGGTTGCAAGTGGTTGCGAATGGTTGCAAGTAGTTGGAAGTGATTGTGAGTGGTTGCGAGTGGTTGCGAGTGGTTGCGAGTAGTTGCAAGTGGTTGTACGTGGTTGTGATTCCTTGCAAGTGGTTGCGACTGGTTGCCAGTTGTTGCGAGTTGTTGCAAGTGGTTGCGAATGGTTCCGAGGGGTTGGGAATGGTTGCGAGTTGTTGCGAGAGGTTGTAAGTGGTTACGTGAAGCTACCAGTGGTTGCCAGTGGTTGCGAGTGGTTGCGAGTGGTTGTGAGTGGTTACAAGTGGTTGTGAGTGCTTCCTGGTGGTTGCGATTGGTTGAGAGTTTTTGCAAGTGGTTGCATGTGGTTGTGAGTGGTTGTGAGTGGTTGCGAGTGGATGCAAGTGCTTGCAAGTGGTTGTGAGTGGCAACCAGTGGTAGCAAGTGGTTGCGTTTGGTTCCGAGCGGTTGCAAGTGCTTGTGAGTGGTTGCGAGAGGTTGTGAGTCATTTTGAGTGGTTGCGAGTGGTTGGAAGTGCTTGCGAGTGGTTGCGAGTGGTTGCAAGTGGTTGTGAATGGTTGCTAGTGGTTGCCAGTGGTTATGAGTGGTTGCGAGTGGTTGCGAGTGGTTGTGAGTGCTTGCAAGTTGTTGTGAGTGCTTGCGAGTGGTTGCAAGTGATTGCGAGTGGTTGCGAGTGGTAACGAGTGGTTGCAAGTGGTTGCGAGTGGTTGCGAGTGGTTGCAAGTTGTTGAAAGTGATTGCGAGTTTTTGCGAGTGGTTGCGAGTGGTGGCAATTGGTTCAGAGTGGTTGTGAGTGGTTACGAGTGGTTGCAATTTGTTACGTGTCATTGTGAGTGGTTGGGGGTGGTTGCAAGTGGTTGCGAGTGGTTGCGAGTGGTTGCAATTGCTTGCAAGTGGTTGCACGTGGGTGTGAGGGGTTGCAAGGATTTACGAGTGGTTGCGAGTTGTTATGATTGGTTATGAGTGGTTGCGAGTGATTGCGAGTGGTTACGAGTGGTTGCGGATGGTTCCGAGTGGTTGCAAGTGGATGCAAATGATTGCAAGTGGTTGCGAGTGGTTGCTAGTGGTTGCGAGTGGTTGTGAGTGGTTGCAAGTCGTTGCAAGTGGTTGCGAGTACTTGCAAGTGGTTGTGAGTGGTTGCAAGTGGTTACAAGTGGTTAGGAGTGGGTGTGAGTGGTTGCGAGTGGTTGCAAGTGGTTTGGAGTGGTTGTGAGTGGTTGTGAGTGGTTGCAAGTGGTTGCAAGTGGTTGCAAATGGTTGGCATTGGTTGTGAGTGGTTGTGATTTGTTACAAGTGGCTGTGAGTGGTTGGGAGCGGTTTCAAGTGGTTGCAAGTGATTGCGAGTGCTTGCAAGTAGTTGCTAGTGGTTACGAGTGGTTCCAAGTGGTTGCAAGTGGTTGGGAGTGGTTACAATTGGTTGCGAGTGGTTACGAGTGGTTGGGAGTGGTTGCGATTGGTTGCAAGTGGTTGTGAGTGGTTGCGAGTGGTTCCGAGAGGTTGAGAGAAGTTGTTTTTGGTTGTGAGTGGTTACGAGTGGTTGCGAGTGGTTGCCTGTGGTTGCGAGCGGTTGCGAGTTGTTGCAAGTGGTTGCAAGGGATTGCGAGTAGTTGCAAGTGGTTGTGAGCGGTTGCGAGTGGTTGCGAGTGGTTGGAAGTGGTTGCGAGTGGTTGCAAGTGGCTACGAGTTGTTGCAAGTGGTCTTGAGTGGTTGTGAGTGGTTGTGAGTGGTTGCAAGTGGTTGCGAGTTGTTACGAGTGGTTGGGAGTGGTTGCAAGTGGTTGCGAATCGTTGCGAGTGGTTGCAAGTGGTTGCAAGTGTTTGTAGGTTGTTTCGAATGGTTGCAAGTTGTTGTGAGTGGTTGCGAGTGGTGGAGAGTGGTTGTGAGTGGTTGAGAGTGGTTGCGAGTGGTTGAGAGTGCTTGCGAGTGGTTGCAATTGGTTGCATGTTTATGCAAGTGCTTGTCAGTGTTTGCAAGTAGTTACAAGGTTTCGAGTGGCTACATGTGGTCCTGAGTAGGTGCGAGTGGGTGAGAGTGGTTGCGATAGGTTGCGAGTGATTCAAATGGTTGCGAGTGGTTGCAAGTGAATGCGAGTGGTTGTGAGTGGTTGCGAGTGGTTGTAAGTGGTTGCGAGTGGTCGCCAGTAGTTGCGAGTGTTTGCGAGTGGTTCTGAGTGGTTACGAGTGGTTGGGAGTTGTTGTGAGTGGTTACGTGTGGATGCAAGTGGTTTTGAATGGTTGAGAGTGGTTGTGAGGTGTTGCGAGTGGTTGTGAGTGGTTCCCAGTGGTTGCGAGTAGTTGCAAGTGGTTGCAAGTGGTTGTGAGTGCTTGCGAGTGGTTGGGAGTGGTTACGAGTGGTTGTGATAGCTTACAAGTGGTTGCCAGTGGTTGTAACTGGTTGCGAGTGGTTACGATTGGTTGGGTTATTGTGAGTGGTTGCAAGTGGTTGTGAGTTGTTGTGAGTGGTTGCGAGTGGTTGCGAGTGCTTGCAAGTCTTTGTGAGTGGATATGAGTGGTTGTGAGTGGTTGCGAGTGGTTGCAATTGGTTGCAAGTGGTTGCAACTGATGGCGAGTGATTGGGAGTCATTCTCAGTTGTTGTGAGTGGTTGCGAGTGGTTGCAAGCGCTTGCGAGTAGTTGCAAGTGGTTGCAAGTGGTTGCGAGTGGTTGCGAAGGGTTTCTAGTGGTTACGAGTGGTTACGAGTGGTTGCAAGTGGTTGCGAGTGGTTGCGAGTGGTTGCAATTGATTGCGAGTGGTTGCGACTCGTTGCAAGTGGTTGCAAGTGGTTGCGATAAGTTGCGAGTTGTTGTTACTTGTTGCAAGTGCTTGCCAGTGGTTTCACATGGTTGTGAGTAGTTGTGAGTGGTTATGAGTGGTTGCGAGTGGTTACGTGTGGTTGCAAGTGGTTGCGAGTGGTTGCAAGTGGTTGCAAGTGGTTACAAGTGGTTGCGAGTGGTTGCAAGTGGTTACGAGTGGTTGCAAGTGGTTGAAGGTGGTTGCAAGTGGTTGTAAGTGTTTGCGAGTGGTTGAGATTGGTTGAGAGTTCTTGCCAGTGGTTGCGAGTGATTAAGAGTGGTTGTGAGTGGTTGCAAGTGGTTGCAAGTGGCTGAAAGTGCTTGCAGGTGGTTGTGAGTGGTTGCGAGTGATTGCAAGTGCTTGCGAGTGGTTTTGAGTGGTTGGGAGATGTTGTGAGTGGTTGCAAATGGTTGCTTGTGGTTGTGAGTGGTTGCTAGTGGTTGCGAGTGGTTGCGAGTGGTGTCGAGTGGTTGCCAGTTGTTGCAAGTGGTTGTGAGTTGTCGCAAGAGGTGGCAAGTGGTTGTGAGTGCTTGCAAGTGGTTCTGATTGGTCTTGAGTGGTTTTGAGTGGTTGCGAGTGGTTGCGACTGGTCACAGGTGGTTGCAATAGGTTGCGATTAGTTACGAGTGGTTGTGAGTTATTACAAGTGGTTGAGAGTGGTTGTGAGTGGTTGCAAGTGGTTGCGCGTGGTTGCGATTGGTAACAGTTGGTTGCGATTGGTTGTGATACGTTATGAGTATATGTGAGTACTTAAAAGTGGTTGAGAGTGGTTGTGAGTGGTTACAAGTGGTTACGAGTGGTTGTGAGTAGTAGCAAGTGGTGGCAATTGGTTGCGTGTGGTTGCGAGTGGTTTTGAAAGGTTGCAGGTGATAACTATTGGTTGGGAGTGGTTACGAGTGGTTGTCAATGGTTGCGAGTGGTTGCGTGTGGTTGCGGGTGGTTGCAAATGGTTGTGAGTGGTTGCAAGTGGCTATGAGTGGTTGCGAGTGGTTGCGAGTGGTTGCAAGTGGTTGCAAATGGTTGTGAGTGGTTGTGAAAAGCTGTAAGTGATTGCAAGTGGTTGTGAGTGGTTGCGAGTGGTTGAGAGTGGTTGCACGTGGTTGTGAGTGGTTGTGAGTGGTTACTAGTGGTTGTGAGTGGTTATGAGTGCTTGCGAATCGTTCTAAGAGGCTGGGAGTGGTTGTGAGTTGTTGCAAAGGGTTGCGAGGGGTTGGGAGTAGTTACAAGTGGTTGCGAGTGATTACGAGTGGTTGCAAGTGGTTGCGAGTGGTCATAAGTGGTTACGAGTGGTTGCGAGTGGTTGCGAGTGGTTGCGAGTGGTTGTGAGTGGTTTCAAGTGGTTCCGAATGGTTGCGAGTGGTTTGAAGTGATTTTGAGCGGTTACGAGTGGTTACGAGTGGTTGCGAGTGTTTGAAAGTGGTTGTAAGTAGTTGCAAGTCCCTGCAAGTGGTTGAGACTGGTTGCGAGTCGTTGCGAGTGGTTTCAAGTGGCTTCGAGTGGTTGCAAGAGGTTGCAAGTGGTTGCAAGTTGTTAGAAGTGGTTGCGAGTGGTTGCGAGTTGTTGCAAGTGGTTACAAGTTGTTGCAAATAGTTGCAAGTGGTTGTGAGTGGTTGCGAGTGGTTGCGAGTGATTGCGAGTGGTTACAAGTGGTTGCAAGTGGTTGTGAGTGCTTGCGAGTGGTTGCAAGTGGTTACAATTGCTTTCGAGTGGTTTCAAGTGGTTGCATATGGTTGTGTTGTGAGTGGTTACGAGTGGTTGCGAGCGCTTGCAAGTAGTTGTGAGTGGTTGCGAGTGGTTGCGAGTGGTTGCGATTGCTTGCAAGTAGTTACAAGTGGCTGCAAGTGGTTTCCAGTGGTTGTAAGTCGTTGTGAGTCGTTGCGAGTGGTTGCAAGCTCTTTCGAGTAGTTGCAAACTCTTGCAAGTGGTTACGCGTTGTTGCTAGTGATTGCGAGTGGTTGCGAATGGTTGTCAGATGTTGTGAGTTGTTGCAAATGGTTGCGAATGGTTGTGAGTGGTTACGAGTGGTTGGGAGTGGTTGCAAGTGGTTGCGAGTGGTTGTGAGTGGTTGTAAGTGGTTGCAAGTGATTGCAAGTGGTTGGAAGTGGTTGTAAGTGGTTGCAAGTGGTTGCAAGTGGTTGTGGGTGCTTGCAAGTGGTTGCGAGTGGTTGCGAGTGGTTGCGAGTGGTTGCAAGTGGTTGCGAGTGGTTTCGAGTGGTTGTGAGTGGTTACGAGTGGTTGCGAGTGGTTGCGAGTGGTTGCAAGTGGTTGTGAGTGGTTGTGAGTGGTTGCGAGTGGTTGTGAGTGCTTGTAAGCTGTTGTGAGTGGTTGTGAGTTGTTGTGAATGGTTGCGAGTGGTTGCGAGTGGTTACGAGTCGTTGTGACTGGTTGCGACTGGTTGCGAGTGGTTGCGAGTGGTTGCGAGTGGTTGCGAGTGGTTGTGAGTGGTTGCGAGTGGTTGCGAGTGGTTGCGAGTGGTTGCAAGTGGTTGTGAGTGGTTGTGAGTGGTTGCGAGTGGTTGTGAGTGCTTGTAAGCTGTTGTGAGTGGTTGTGAGTTGTTGTGAATGGTTGCGAGTGGTTGCGAGTGGTTACAGGTGGTTGGATTGGTTGTCAATTAGTTGCGAGTGGTTCCAAGTTAATGCGAGTGGATGCAAGGTGTTGTGAATGGTTACAAGTGGTTGTGAGTGGTTGTAAGTGATTACGAGTGGTTGCAATTGGCAGAGTGGTTGCAAGTGGTTGCGAGTTCAGGTGTTTACGAGTGGTATTGAGTGGTTGCGACTCGTTGCGAATGGTTGCGCATTGTTGCGTGTGCATGCAATTGGTTGCGAATGGTTGCGATTAGTTGCATGTGGCTACGAGTAGTTGCAAGTGGTTGCAAGTGGTTGTGAGTGGTTTTGAGTGGTTTTGAGTGGTTGCAAGAGGTTGTGAGTGGTTGCGAGTGGTTGCGAGCTGTTCCGAGTTGTTGCAAGTGGTTGTGAGTGGTTGCGAGTGGTTACGAGTGGTTCCCAGTGGTTACTAGTGCTTGTAAAGCGTTCTGAGTGGTTCCAAGTGGTTGGGAGTGATTAGAAGTGGTTGTGAGTGGTTTCGAGTGGTTACAAGTGGTTGCGAACGATTATGAGTGGTTGCGAGTGGTTGCGAGTGGTCGCTAGTGGTTGCGAGTGGTTGCGAATGGTTGCGAGTGGTTGTGAGCAGTTGCAAGTGGTTGCAAATTGTTGCTAGTGGTTGGAAGGGATTGCGAGTAGTTGCGAGTGGTTGCGAGTTGTTGCAGGTGGTTGTAAGTTGTTGCAAGTCCTAGGAAGTGGTTGTGAGTGGTTGAGAATCGTTGCGAGTGGTTTCAAGTGGTTGCGAATGGTTGCGAGTTGTTGCGAGAGGTTGCAAGTGGTTGTGAGTGGTTACGAGTGGTTGCGAGTGGTTGCGAGTGGTTGCGAGTGGTGCAAGTGGTTACAAGTGGTTGCGAGTAGTTGCAAGTGGTTGTGAATGGTTGTAAGTAGTTGCGAGTGGTTGAGAGTGGTTGCGAGTGGATGCAAGCGGTTTCAAGTGGTTGTGAGTGCTTGGGAGTGGTTGGGAGTGGTTACGATTGGTTGCGAGTGGATGGAAATGGTTGCATGTTGATGTGAGAGGTTGTGAGTAGTTGCAAGTCGTTGCGAGTTCTTGCAAGTGGTTGTGAGTGGTTGCGAGTGGTTGCAAGTGATTGCGTGTGGTTGCGAGTGGTTGTAAGTCGTTGAGTGGTTGCGAGTGGTTGCAAGTGCTTGCGAGTGGCTGCAAATGGTTTTGAGTGGTTGCGTGTGATTGCTAGTGGTTGCGAGTGGTTACGAGTCGTTGCGAGTGGTTGCGAGTGGTAGCGAGTGCTATCAAGTTGTTGTGAGTGGCTGCGAGTGGTTGCAAGTGGTTGCGAGTGGTTGCAAGTGGTTGCCAGTGGCTGCGAGTGGTTGCGAGTGGTTACAGGTGGTTGCGATTGGTTGCCATTAGTTACGAGTGGTTGTGAGTGCTTGCAAGTGGTTGTGACTGGTTGTGAGTGGTTGCAAGTTGTTGCGGGTGGTTGCGAGTGGTTACAGGTGGTTTTGATTGGTTGCGATTAGTTACCAGTGGTTGCGAGTGGTTACAAGTTCTTATGAGTGTTTGCAAGTCGTTAGGAGTGGTTGGAAGTGGTAGCGAGTGTTTGCAATTGGTTGCGAGTGGTTGCGAGTGGTTTGAATGGTCGCAGGTGATAACTTGTGGTTGCAAGTGGTTGTGAATGGTTGCCAGTGATTGCGTGTGGTTGCAAGTGGTTGCGAATCATTGCGAGTGATTGCAAGTGGCTATGAGTGGTTTTGAGTGGTTGCGAGTGGTTGCAAGTGGTTGCAAATGGTTGTGAGTTGTTACAAGCAGTTGTAAGTTATTGTGAGTGGTTGCAAGTGGTTGCGAGTGGTTGCGAGTGGTTGAGAGTGGTTTCGAGTGGTTGCAAGAGCTTGCAAGTGGTTGCGAGTGGTTGCGACTGGTTGCGAGTGATTGCAATTGGTTGTGAGTGGTTGCAAGTGTTTATGAGTGGTTGCGAGTGGTTAGGAGTGCTTGTAAATCATTCTGAGAGGTTGGGGGTGGTTGTGAGTTATTGCCAGGTGTTGCTAGGGGTTGGTAGTTGTTATAAGTGGTTGCGAGTGATTATGAGTGGTTTCGAGTAGTTGCGAGTGGTCGCAAGTATTTGCGAGTGGTTGCGAGTAGTTGCAAATGGTTGCGAGTGGTTGTGAGTGGTTGCAAGTGGTTGCGAATGGTTGTGATTGCTTTGAAGTGGTTGTGAGTGGTTGCAAGTGGTTGTGAGTACTTGCAAGTGGTTGTAAGTGGTGGCGAGTCCTTGCAAGTGGTTACGAATGCTTACGAGGCGTTGCGAGTGGTTTCAAGTGGTTGCGAGTGGTTGTGAGTGGTTGCGAGTTCTTGTGATTGGTTGCAAGTGGTTACGAGCGGTTGCGAGTGGTTGTAAGTGGTTTCAAATAGTTGCCAGTGGTTGTGAGTGGTCGTGAGTGGTTGCGAGTGGTTGCGAATGATTGCGAGTGGTTGCAAGTGGTTGCAAGTGGTTGTGAGTGCTTACGAGTTGTTGCAAGTGGTAATGATTGGTTGTGAGTGGTTTCAGGTGGTTGCATGTGGTTGTGTTGTGAGTGGTTACGAGTGGTTGCTTGTACTTGCAAGTGGTTGTGAGTGGTTGTAGTGGTTGCGAGTGGTTGTGATTGGTAGTGAGTGGTTTCATGTGGCAGCAAGTGGTTGCGCGTGGTTGTAAGTCGTTGTGAGTTGTTGCAAGTGGTTGCAAGTGCTTTCGAGTGGTTGCGAATGGTTGCGAGTGGTTGCACGTGGTTGCTAGTGGTTGCGAGTGGTTGTGAGTGGTTGCGAGTGGTTGC
>SZWC01002279.1:110050-128580 GCA_023375785.1 Penium margaritaceum
GAGTGGTTGCGAGTGGTTGCGAGTGGTTGCGAGTGGTTTTGAGTGGATTCGAGTCATAACGAGTGGTTACGAGTGGTTACGAGTGGTTGCGAGTGGTTGCGAGTGGTTGCGAGTGGTTACGAGTGGTTGCAAGTGGATGTGAGTGGTTGTGAGTGGTTGCGAGTGGTTGTGAGTGCTTGCGAGTGGTTGTGAGTGGTTACAGGTGGTTGGATTGGTTGCAAATAGTTGCATGTGGTTGCAAGTTAATGCGAGTGGATGCAGGTGGTTGTGAAGGATTACAACTGGTTGTGAGTGGTTGCAAGTTGTTACGAGTGGTTGCAAGTGGCAGCGAGTGGATGCAAATGGTTGCGAGTGTTTGTGAGTGGTTTTGAATGGTTGCAGGTGTTTACGAGTGGTTGCAAGTGGTTGCGAGTGGTTACGAATGGCTGCAAGTGGTGCGTCTTGTTGCGAGTGGTTGTGAATGGTTGCGAGTGGTTGCATGCGGCTACGAGTGGTTACGAGTGGTTGCGAGTGGTTGCGAGTGGTTGCGAGTGGTTGCGAGTGGTTGCAAGTGGTGGTGAGTGGTTGCGAGTGTTTGCAAGTGGTTGTGAGTGGTTGTGTGTGGTTGCGAGTGGTTACAAGTGGTTGCGAGTGGTTGCAAATGGTTTCGAGTGGTAGCGAGTAGTTGCAAGTTGGTTACAAGTTGTTGTGAGAGGTTTGAGTGGTTGCAAGTGGTTTCGAGTGGTTTCGAGTGGTTGCGAGTGGTTAGGAGTAGTTGTCAATGGTTATGAGTGGTTTCAAGTGGTTGCGAGTGGTTAGGAGTAGTTGTCCATGGTTATGAGTGGTTTCAAGTGGTTGCGAGTGGTTGTGAGTAATTGCGAGTGGTGTGAGTAGTTAAGAGTCTCTGCGAGTGGTTACGAGTGGTTTTTGTGGTTGCGAGTGGTTGCAAGTGGTTACGAGTGGTTGCGAGTGGTTGTGAGTGGTTGCGAGTGGTTGCATTTGGTTGGGAGTGGTTGTGAGTTGTTGCGAGTGGTTGTGAGTGGGCACGGGGGCGGGCCTTGTAGTTTCACGCGTATGCCTCGTATTCACAAGCACGGGCCTCGTTGGCGCTGGCGTGACCCGCTTAGGCGCAGTTGTAGGCCCTGTAGGCACAGGCGCGGGCCTTGTAGGTGCAGGCGCAGGCCTCGTAGGGGCAGGCACGGGCCTTGTAGGTGCAGGGTGGAGCCTCATAAATGCAGGAGCGGGCCTTTTAGTTGCAGGAGCAGGCCTCGTAGGTGCAGGCGTGGACCTTTTAGGCACAAGCACAGTTTTGGTTGGCGTAGAAGTGGATCTCGTAGGCGCATGGCCTAGCCTCACAAGCGCAGGCACGGGCCTCATAGGTACAGGTGCAGGCCTTGTAGGGGCAGGTGCGGGCCTCCTAGGCACAAGGACGAGCCTAGTAGACACAAGTGTAGCCCTTGTAGGTGCAGGTGTGGGCCTCGTACGCACAGGCGTGGGCCTTGTAGGAGTAGGCGCCAGCCTCGAAGGCATAAGCGCAGGCCTCGTAGGCAAAGGCACAGGCCTTGCAAGTGCAGGCACGGGTCTCGTAGGTGCAGGTGCGGGCCTCTTAGATGCAGGCGGAGGCCTTGTAGGCGCAGGTGCAGGCCTCATAGACGCAGGAGCGGGCCTTGTGGGTGCAAGCACGGGCCTCGTAGGCGCAGGCGCAGGCCTCATAGGACCAGGCACGGGCCTCGTAGGCGCAGGCACGGGCATCGTAGGCACAAGCGCGGGCCTCATAGGCGCAGGCGCTGGCCCCCTAGGCGCAGTCGCCAGCATTGTAGGCGCAAAGACGGGCCTTGTAGGCGTAGGCGCGGGCCTTGTAGGCACATGCGCGCGCCTCATAGGTGCAGGTGCGGGCCTCGTAGGCGCAGGTGCAGGCCTCATAGGCACAGAAATGGGCCTTGTAGGTGCAGGCATGGGGCTTGTGGGCGCAGGCTCAGGCCTCGTATGTGCAGGAGCGGGCCTCGTAGGCGCAGGCGTGGGCCTCATAGGCACAGGCACAGGCCTCTCAGGCACAAGCACCAGCCTTGTAGGAGTAGGCGCGGGCCTCGTAGGTGCAGGCACTGTGTTTGTAAGGTCATGTGCGGGCCTCGTAGGCGCAGGTGCGGGCCGAGTAAGCGCAGGCGCGGGCCTCAAAACTGCAGGCGCAGGCCTCCTAGGGGGAAACGTGGGCCTCATAGGCGCAGACGCCGGCCTCGTAGGTGCAGGCGCCCGCCTCGTAGGCGCAGGTGTAGGCCTCACAGGCACAGGTGCGGGCCTCGTAGGTGTACGCGATGCCCCCGTTTGCGCAGGTGCAGGCCTCGTAGGCACAGGCATGGGCCTTGTAGGCTCTATTAATCCTTAATTGTACATGTTCCCTCTGTATTGTGGCCATGAATGTGCAGCTAGAAAGTGACATAGTATAGGTCTTGTGTTACAAAACCTACTTGTGATCTGAATCTTGGCATGTAGGTAGGAAAAGAGTGGGTTCCTCTTCCTAGTGACATATGTTAGATTTATCCAAGCGGGGCGAGACCCTACTTCCTTGTTTTTGGGGCCCCGGGTGTTTTTTGACCCTGTTTGCGTGACTCGCCGGGGAGCCTCGCCCGCCGGCCAATGGGTGGGGCTCGACTAGCGAGCCCCACCCATTACAACTCGGTGTGCTGTTACTAGAATTTTGTACTCGAGGTTTCTTCCCTATGGATTTCCACAAAACCATGTCTGAATCCCTCTATTCTTAACCATTTGACGAGCCGTAAGTTGCATTGGATTTGTGGGCTTATTCTCATGATAACAAAGCCATTTTAGATGCAAAACAGTGGTGGATCTGATCAGTGCAGACTAAAAACGGGGGTAGCCGCATGGCGCGCGACCGTAGATCCGCGCGGCAACCACAAAAGAAGACTACATAAGGGTCCAGGCACAAAAAAGCCAATCCCCTAGGCCACAGACAGAGAGTGGAGGCAAGGGGAGAATCGGGAGCAAAAGCAAAGGCTGAAGTGGGCAAGGGAGAGAGGACCCAAGCGCCATCTCCACCCATCAAGGGTGACGGCGGGTTCTCCCGACCCAAAGAGCCACTGCGCAGGCTTAAGACAGCCTGGCAGGAGTCCTAAGATTAGGAGAGGCATTTCCTATCAAACTCTGGGCTCGCAGCAGAAATCTGGGCCCAAAGTGGGCCCGGAAAATTGCTACCAATATTTTCTTTGGCAGCAAATCGAGATCAGCAAAGCCCACACTACCATCCTAGCTTCCTCCATATCCAAAAGGCGCTATGAGCACAGTGGCATCTACAATGGGAGGACCTGAGAAAGGCCCTGTTCCATAAGGACTTGACGCCGCCGCCGCTCTCCGCGCGTGATTTATTGTCATGGAAGGACGTCTTCCTTTCATGGAAGGACTTGAGGACTATGACCCCGCTCTGCCGCCCAATGCGACGGAAGGGCGGGTGCTCCTGCCAGATTTTAATACCCTGGTAAACGCTCTTCAAGAGGATCAGCACTATTACATTCGTTATTTCTGCTTTGGAGGAAAAGGGGAGGATCCCAACAACCTGTGCAGTGGAGAGCCCCGACCCTACGATGTGTGGCAGCACCTGACCACGCAAAAGGAGGAGCAGGGGATGGCCCTGCGTGACAAGCTTCGCAACCTTCACCCGAAACCAGGTGCACCAGTGGCAAAATATTGGGATGCTTCCATGGATCTTCGCCGGCACACCCTCGCTCTTGGTGCCTCTTGCACCATCCTCGAGTGGTTGGATCCGGTCCTTCTACACCCTGGAGAATCATACAAGGATTTCCGATGCAGCCTCTTCCTGAAGCTGAAAGTTGCCGACATTGAGGACACTGACCTAGCGGAGGTGTTCGAGGAGTTACGGAACTACAAAGACATCCGGAAAGGCGAGACACGCGAAGATGAGAGTGTAGCAACGAGTGAATTTGTGCATTAGGGAGGAGGCACGTCCCTTCCATCGCACCATTTCTCTGGTGGAGGAGGTCAAGGAGGTCGTGGAGGCGGAGGAGGCTGAGGTGGACAAGGTAGTTGGGGATGAGGACGAGATCAGGCACCAGGGAACTGGACCTGCGACTACTGCGGACAGGCAGGTCACTACTGGTGCACTTGTCAGTCGCTCTAACACATCATGAAACCCACCATGCAGCAGACACGCCCAACAGCGGGCTGGTCATCGACGCCATTCTCTCATCCCAATGAGCATTTGCATCCTCCAGCATGGACGACTCAGGCTGTGGCAGGACCTCATGCGCTGGCACGCTTTGGGGCGGTATTTGGTCCGCAACAGCTGCAGTCATCCGTGTATCTATCAGTGCCAGCTCCATCTCCACCCTGGTACTAGGGGCCCGTCTTCACGCCCCCATACGGCAATGCACCTGCTCCTGTTCCCAAATGGGTACGGAGGGTGTGCATCGAGACAAACAAGCCCCATTAGCCGTTAGCACTCCCACAGGGGCCAGGGTGGAGTGCGCCCATGAAGATGCACCCACCTGAGCCGACTGTAACCACAGAGCCACCAGGTCAAAAGTTGGGGCACACACATATCACCGCTTTGCATGGACTGCCCATGCATGAATGGCTGTTTGACACTGCNATGCACCTGCTCCTGTTCCCAAATGGGTACGGAGGGTGTGCATCGAGACAAACAAGCCCCATTAGCCGTTAGCACTCCCACAGGGGCCAGGGTGGAGTGCGCCCATGAAGATGCACCCACCTGAGCCGACTGTAACCACAGAGCCACCAGGTCAAAAGTTGGGGCACACACATATCACCGCTTTGCATGGACTGCCCATGCATGAATGGCTGTTTGACACTGCCGCATTGCATCATTTGTCACCGCATCACCAGTTTTTGTCACATTGTATTCCACGCCTGATTTTGAGGGTGTTAAGACTGGGTTTGGTGAAGTGCCTTTGGTTGAAGGTATGGGAAATGCGTCTCTCCAGGCACCGGGCGTGGTGTTGTGGATGACCGGTGTTTTGTGCGTGCCGCGGCTGAAAGTGAACCTGCTGTCCTGGGGACAATTATGCTAACAGGCTAATGTGTCCGCACTGACATAGAAACAGCGCTGCATAATCTTTGATGCGTCTGGCGCCTTGCTGGGTGACGGGCCGTTGCGCACTGACATTCTGTACAAACTGACTTTGTTCCCATGTATTCACTCAAAAGTGAACAAACTTCAAGCACACGTCATTACGGACACTGATGCTACACACACAGACCTCATTCATCGTCAAATTGCACATCTCAACACAGAGGCAGTTGCTGAACTGCTCAAACTCAGTCCAAAACACGGTCTGCCTCTCGGTGACTGTTTTCACGACCTCAAAGCAAACACTTGTCTTGAGTGTCACAAAGGGAAACGCACACAGACAGACCTTTCCCAGATCAGACAATGCTACCACAAGGCTCCTGGCACTAATGCATGCGGACCTGACCGGACTGATGCCAGTGCCATCAGTCTAGTATGCATCACTCTACGTTTTGATCATCACTGATGACTACAGCCACTTTTGATGGGATTTCTACTGAAAACCAAGGCAGATTCCCAGTGCAAAATTGTGGAATGGATTTCACTAGCCAAGAGACGAACAGGTTGTTCACTGCTAAAGTTTGCACTGACAGAGGAGGAGAATTCCTTGGTACACTGACGACAAGAATGAAAACAACAAGATTCGATAATCAGTCCACAGCACTCTACACGCTACAAAGATATGGAGTTGCAGAACGGTGGCACAGAACCCTTGGTGATGCAATGCGCACATTGCTGACTGAATCTGGGCTATCCTTTGGGTTTTGGGAAGAGGCAGTGAAGTACATCACCTGGGTATGAAACCGCATTCCACAAGGTCCGCTGCCCAAGTCTGTCACACCTTGTGAGAGGTGGTTCAAAGATAAAGCTGACTTGAGGCCTGCTAGGGTGTGGGGCACAATGGCCTGTGTCTGGTTTGTACCACCACACAAACTGAGTCCATGTGGTCGTTGGTGCATCTTTGTTAGGGTGTCTCACGCCTCAAAAGCATGGTGGTTTTGGGACCCCACAAATCAATGCTTTGTTGAGATTCGAGATGTCTCCTTCTTGGAATATACGCCCTACAAGGTGTTCCATACATTTCGTCATGCTCCCTCACTGTCCCTGTGAGAGCACTATCCAGAGCATGTGAGTGTGCCTGTGTTTATGCCCCTTCCATCACATGAAATGGGTCGGGTGGCTCAGGACCATGAGTTGACCACCTCCATGTCAAAAGACCTGTTGTCATCCACAGACCTGGCCAGCACAAATTCTAGTGCCACCGAGGCACCGCCAGGCCTCAGGCCTCTGACCCCTCCTGTGGAGACAGAAAGTGCAACCACACCATCGCCTGAGCCACCACGACGATCCCTGCATTCTCTCCCCAGAGTTGACTACAAACAATTCTACCACACTGTCAGCACCGCAACCATGGATCACAGTGCGACTAATCCACTGACTCTCCCTGAGGCAAGGGGGTGTCCGAATGCCGCAAAATAGGAAAAGGCGATGACAGTTAAACTGAACGCACTGTTGGAACATGGGGTGTATGAGCTGGTGCCCTTCCCACCTGGCCGCAAGGCCATTGATGTCAAAGGGTTATTCAAACTCAAAAAGAATCTCCATAGTCTAATTGAGAATTACAAGACACATATTGTGGCCAAAGGTTTTCAACAAATCCTTGGTAAGGAATTTGCAGACACATATGCACCTGTGGGAAAGTAGGGAACCAGCCGTGCTCTGCCGGCAGTTGCTGCACGCGAGGACTGGGAGATCCACCAAATGGATGTGAAAAAAACTTTCCTGAACGGAACACTGGAAGAATAACTGTATATAAAGCAGCCAGAGGGATATGAGCACAGAACAGACCGAGTGTGGCTTCTAATCAAGGCCCTCTATGGCTTGAAGCAAGCGTCTCGGTGTTGAAACAAAGAGATCAGCTGCACCCTTGAGAGCGGTGGGTTTACACTGATTTTTTGTGACCCTCTACTGTTTCTTTGCTGGGATAATGGCCTGCCTGCTGCCTTGCTGGTTTACGTGGATGATCTGCTGATCCTGTCTCCCTCACTCATGCTCATTGGACAAGAAAAATCACTGCTCACAGCCCACTACAAGATGACAGACCTAGGCAAGGCAAAAAACTTGGCGGTGTCGGAGGATCCGGAAGTGTCTGCGGCACCGGCGGCACACCTGCTGTGACCATCACCGCGGAAGCAATGGTAAAACTTGGGCTGGGTCAGAAGGAGCTCTCTCCTCCCCAGCTAGGGACGCGGGACTTCCTGGCCTGGAGGGATGTATTCCTCTCTTCGGCAGCAGAACATGGGCCTGAGCAATTTAATCTCAATCCACCTCCGGCCACAATAAGTGATCCCGTGCTGCTTCGTGCATTCAATGCTCTCACTCGCGCACTTCCAGATGCCCAAGCCTATGCCTTGCGTCACTTTCATTTTGGTGGCAAAGGCAAATATCCTTCCGATCCGCTTAGTGGCGCCCCTCCCCCGTATGGTGCTTGGCGCCACCTCTCCACACATCAGGAGGAACAGGGTATGACTCTAGTCATGATACTTAGAGATCGTCTTTGCAATCTCTATCCAAAGCCTGGCGCACCTATCACTCATTACTGGGATGAGGCGATGGACATACGCCAACGTCTGCTGGGCCTAGGGGCTACCTGCTCCATCCTCGAATGGTTAGATGTCGTTCTGCTCCATCTTGGACAGCAGTACAAGGAGTTTTGGCGTGACCTTCTCCGCCGCAACCCAGTCGCAGATATTGAGGTCATTGACATGGCGTCTGTCTTCAAAGAGCTACGGAACTACAAAGATATCCTAAAGGGTGAGACCCGTGACATGGAAACTGCGACACCGACAGCATACGTACACATGAGCTCCCCTGCTACAGCTGCGGCATCTATGCAAGTGACTTTCACTCTGATCTGTGGCTCCAATAGCATGGGCAGGGGCTCGTCAGGTCGCAGCCGGGGATGTGGTGGTGGAAATCAGAGGTGCAGCTACTGAAACCGGACTGGGAACTTCTGGCGCAGGTGTCCGGATCTTCAGTGACAGATGATGGAGAGACAGCAGCAGCAACAGCTGCAACCGCCATACCATCAGCAGCAACGACAGACGCATCAATCCTCTCACCAGTCCTCAGCACCATTGCCCCAGTTTCTTGGGGGATACGGACCATCTGGACTACACCCCTACTCTCCTGTGGCTGCAACTACCTTTGGTCTGCCACCTCATCAGCAGTTCATGCATCAACTGCCAGCACACCCTGGGCTCAATGGACAGCTCGTGCACTACGTGCCCCCATTTGCAACGATTCCTGTGCCGGTGCCGGAATGGGCTTAGCGGGTGTACAAGGACACAGCCACGGCACACAATGCTGATGCTCATGGGAAAACTCCAAATGTGCACTTTCCAGACACCACAGCAGCCCCTCAGTCAGGTCCACGCCTTGGGCACACACATGTCACGACGTCACATACCCTCCCCATGCATGATTGGTTGCTTGACACAGCTGCATCTCATCATATGTCGTCGCATCGTCAGCTGTTTGTTTCCGTGTATGCAACACATGATGTGGAGGGTGTGCGGACGGGCTCGGGGGAGGTGCTAAGGGTTGAGGGCATTGGGACGGTTCCATTGCAAGCACCTGGGGGCCTCATGTGGCTAACTGGAGTCCTGTATGTCCCTCGGCTTAAGGTGAATCTGTTGTCAGGGGGTCAGCTGGATCGTCAATCGGGCATGTCAACACTAACGCAGGCTCAAAGATGCATGCTCTTTGATGCTCATGGAGTGCTTCTGGCTGATGGACCTTTGATGCTGACATGCTGTATCGCCTCACCCTGTTCCCTGCATTTTCATCCAACCGCGCACAGGCACATCATGACCAAGACCGATTCAAAGCATACTGAACTCATTCACAGAAGACTGGCACACATAAACACTGAACTGATCACCGACTTACTGAAACATCAGCCCACACACAGACTTAGTCCTGATGACTGTCCTCATGGCTTGAAGACGTCTGCATGCCTTGACTATCAGGAAGGAAAGGCTCACAGACAGAGTTTTCCGGTGTCAAATCACGTCAGTGAGACACCCCTGGAACTGGTGCACGCAGACCTAACTGGACCAGAGCCAGTTCCCTCAGTCCAATACGCTTCACTGTACGTGTGGACCCTCACGGACGATTACTGTCCCTTCCGCTGAGTATTTCTGCTTAAAACCAAAGTAGATGCACAACAGGCTATAATGGAGTGGATTCCCCTTGCTGAGCGACAAACTGGCTGCCAGTTTTGCATCCTACGTACAGATCGGGGTGGAGAATTTCTAGGCCCTCTTGCAACAAATCTGAAAGCCAGAGGCATCATTCGCCAAACCACCGCGTCATACATGCCTCAACAGAATGGGGTGGCAGAGAGATGGCACAGAACACTGGGCGATGCACTATGCACCCTACTAACTGAATCAGGTTTGTCCTTTGGGTTCTGGGAGGAGGCTGTCAAATACATCACTCGAGTCTGGAACAGAGTGCCTCATGGACCTCTCCCTAAATCTATCACTCCATGGGAAAGGTGGTTTAAACAAAAGGCAGATCTGCGTCCTGCCCGCGTGTGGGGTACTATGGCATGCATGTGGTTTACTGATCCACAGCATAGTCTCAAGTTGAGTCCAATGGGCAACTGGTGTGTCTTTGTCGGAGTGTCACATGCCTCTAAGGCATGGAGGTTCTGGGATCCTTTACAACACAAATTCTTAGAGAGCCGTGACGCCTCCTTCTTGGAACACATGCCTACCGGGAATTCAAGGGACTCAAGAACTCACCTGTTCTCACGGTTCCTGAGCGCTATCCTGAGTATGTCAGCGTTCCTATCTTTGTCCCAATCGTGCAGTTAGACACCTCAAAACCATCTGGTCGGGATAAGACCACTGCACACGTGAAACCTGCCCCTACTGATCTGCTCACACCAACTGACCTTGCCAGCACCAGTGCAGATTCCCTTGGGTCTCCACCCGGCCTAAATCCCATCTAACACAACGCTGTCCAGTCTAACCCTGTTCAGCCTGCTCCAGCTTGTCGCTCTCAACGGAACGTACCAAGAGTCAACTAAAGACAAGTTTACCATACAGTGAGCCCCACTAAGACAGTTGACATACTCCCAGAGCCTCTCACTGTTGAAGAGGCAAGGGGGTACGTAGATGCTGCAGAATGGGAGACGGTAATTTGAGATGAGTTGAATGCCCTTCTCAAACACAAAGTCTTTGAACTAGTCCCTCTTCCCCCTGGACACAAGACCATAGATGTGAAGTGGGTGTACAAAGTTAAAAGGAACATACAGGGCCATTTTGAGAAGTATAAGGCCTGCCTTATGGCCAGGGGATTTCAACAAATTCCAGGTCAAGACTTCACAGACACGTACACCCCAGTGCAAAAAAACACCTATGGCCGTGTGTTTCTTGGAGTTGCAGCACATAAGGACTGGGAAATTCATCACATGGACATTAAGAATGCGTTCATAAATGGCCCACCAGATAAGGAAATCTACGTGGAGCATCCACCAGGGTTCACGGATGGAACAGATAGAGTGTGGCTCCTCTTGAAGGCATTGTACAGGCTAAAACAAGCCCCACAATGCTGGAACAAGGAGATGTGTCATACACTGGAACTTGGAGGGTTTCTACAGAGTCTTTCTGATCCTTCTCTGTTCATTCGCTGGTCGGACAGTGCCCCGGTTGCCATTCTTATACGTAGATGACCTGTTGATCTTGTCACCATCTCTATCTCTTGTTGAGGAAACAAAGGTACTACTCACTGCGCATTACCGCGTGACAGATCTTGGAGAAGCAGACAACTTTCTTCGCATGACCATCTCTCGTAACAGAGGTACAAACATACTGACACTGCACCAGGGTCGCTTCATAGCACACCTCACAGCACGGTTCTCTCACCTTCTGCTGCATGTTTCCATCAGCCCTGATGTGTACAGTCATCTTACTGACACACAACCAATGACTACGGTCCTGACACTTGTTGAAAAATTGCCCCTCCGCATGCCCAAGTGTGGTGCCGAGAGGCGCTGACGAGCCGCCAGAAAGTGGAAACTCCACGCCGGCAGATCGGGAGACTTGAGGATTGCTCAGATCCTAAAATGGAGGATTTCCCCTTCAATTTGAAGAGTCCCTGAATCCGGTGGAAGTTGTTTCGCCGGAATCGGACAAGTAACGAGGGAGATATGACCTTCCAAAGTTGGGACATGCGTTGCGGCTCTGGGAGCCGGCTGCGACTCGAAATCCGGTCGATAATCGACCGGACCGAGTAACAAAAATACCATCTGGAGAAAATGCTCCGATAGGCCTGCCGAGGCGTCCGGTGGATGATCCACCTGATCCGGCGGATCATCCACCGGATCCAGTAGTGCAGGTTGTTACTGAGGGACTTAGCCAAAAACCTGGCTCGGCGTCCAAAACTTAGTCAAAAATCTGACTGCAGGTCCGCGGACAGGTTTCGAACCTCGTCACACCCCATCACCAAACGCGACCCAAAAGTGGGCAGGGTGCATGGAAACAGTGCAGGGGAACTCCACCCCATGTGCAATGGGATATGCGTCTTGGGAAAGGCGCTTCGCACGTGAACGAAGGCGCCACGGCGAGTGGCGGCGTCAGGCTTCTGTGGTGGGTGAGACCTGCGCTTCGGTAAGCATAACTTGAGCTACGCTTGGCCGAATTGCGCGCGGTTTGGTGCGTTGGCAAGCTCATGACTAGCCCTATAAATGTTGTGATGATGTTTATGTTAAAAAAACTAATGCAAAATGACGTTATCCTCTTTGCAAAACTGACTGTCTCAAATCCTCTCCCACATAGCGTGAGGCGACCAGAAAGCTCACGCTTCATCTCCGAACTTGCCCAAACATGCCGTGCAAATGCTAGACGGCAAGAGCCACGTTGGAACAGAATTTTCAACAAAGGGTTATGGGCCCACAGGCTCACAGCCAAAAACGCCTACACGGCTTCCGCGAGCAACGAGATGATCAGGAGAGGTGATCGCCACGGTGCACGGTGTGCACGCAACGAGCGACGAGAGAGGCCGATGTTGGGCTCTCTGTGTACTCAGGCGGTGGCGGTACGAGGACAACAGTGTGGCAGGAGGCCTGCCACATCGAAGAGGGCAGATGCTGCAATGGGTCCTTGCGAGAAGGCGGGCGGGCGTGAAAATCCACGCCGGTGGCACCGGGCTTCTCCATGTAGCATTGCAGCAGGCTCGGCTGACCCATGCCATGAACTGCCTTGAGGCGGTGAGATGGGCAGAAATCAGCCATGGCGCTCGGTCCTCTGTTCGACTCGTTGACTCCTATGTTGTATTGCCTCAAACCCTCCGAGGCATCCACACCCACGTGGAGGAGCGCTTGCAGCAGGTCGAGTGGAACGCGCATTGCTTCTGTGAGCATGCCGGCGTGACTACCTGCCGCAACAAGGCGCTCGTGGTGGCCCTGCCCAGTGGCAAGGCAACCCTTCACGCATCAAGTGGAGTGCAACGAACAGAGCAGCAGACCATGAGAGGGCGCCGGACGGCGTCTTCATCCGCCTACGTCGGCCGCCATCAAGCTGGCGACACGGGGAGCGAGACGCGTCCAACGGGCACCAATTTTCGTGGTGCCATGTGGAGGGCCAGACGGCGTGGTGGCATGTTATGCCACATGTGGATGACATGCGCAGCGGAAGTCGTGGACCTTGCCAAGATCTCGGGAGGAGGACGACACACCGGGTCCCAGTCATCACGCGCCGGGGTCAGATGCTCCAAAACTGTGGAGCGCGGTCGGGCGTCATCGAGGACGGCCGGGTGGCATGCTGGAGGCATGCCCAATCTCCACAAGTGACCTAGCCGGAGTAGAGAGGTGGAGCTTGCGTTGGAAAGCTGGCCGGAGGAAGCTGCGGGACAAGATGCTGGCAGCGCCAGAGGAAGCGACCCGCAAGCTACCGGAGGAAGCTACCACAAGATGGTTGCCGCTGAATTACTCCTAAGGGGTACAAGGTGGAGAAATGCAACAAAATGGAGGGTGGTACTCGTCCTCATTCACAAGGAAGCGGTAGGTGGGGCCTTTGGGATCGCCACAACCTTGCTCACGGTGGAGAGAAGGAGAGTGCAAGGTGCCACTGCAAGGGGGAGGCGCACGCAAAACAGCGAGGGCGGCCTCAACTCATCAAGCTCCATGATTGGCACGAGAAGCATCGGCTTTGGGCGCGATGCATCATGGCCATGGGTAAGTGGAGTAATGCTGGATCAACGGCACAAGTGGCACTGACACGTGGCGAGTTCAAAAGGGAGCTCGCAGAACACACATCGGTGTGGGGCCAAGAGCGCGCACATGGGCAGCAGATCGCAGCAATGCAGCAGTAACACCACAAGAGGGCACCGACATCAGCCGGCACAAAACTCAACCCAGGAAGCTGCAAATGTCCGCACGCGTCGTCAGCCGAGAGGGCTGGACCGGACGCACGGTGGGACGAAATACGCAGCAGAACGGGGCCAGGCTCAACAACCCCGAATAGGCAGCAGCTGGTCGAGCCGCCACAACACCAAGTTTGGTGGAGCAAAACGGCTACCGTGGCGGGCAAGGCGCAGCGGGCGTGTCAAACAGGGGGAGCTGGCACCATGCTTCAAAAGAGAAGGCATTTCCTGGTGCAAGTCAGCTACAAAAACAATCAACAACACAAATCGCACCACAAAAATTGGTTCGGGCGTCTTCATCATGTACCAGAGCTGGAGTGTGACAAGGCAGTGCAGACGGGAAGTCGGCACGTGTGTGTCAAGTCCAAGCAGCACATGGACACTCAGTGGAGAGAAGGCGTCACCAGGTCAAGCAACAGCAACACCGAGTGATGCACGCACTTGTAGCAGCAAAGAGAAGTCAGCTGCGCCAACAGGCAAGGAAGCAGTCCACTACGGGTGGATGTGACAAGGCTCACGCTGGGTCCAAGCGGGGATGTGCCAAGGATGTTGCAGAATGCAGGATGACCTGGATGGAGCAAAAACGGCTCCAATGGCAGCGGATGAAGCAGCAGCAGTGGCGCTGTTAATGGCTTCCGCTGGAATGGAAGGCTAGCTGGAGGCGAGCGCTTCCAATGCCTCAAAACAGAAGAGGCGGGTTGAATCCGTAAGCATCGGCAACAAGGGAGCAGCAGCCGCCAAGTCGCCAAGAAGCAGACGGGTGGCAAAATGGGCCATGCCATGCAGCAAGTTGGCTGCAAATGCTGAGGGACCATGAGTGGTGGCAAGTGCAAGTGGACGCACCAGGCCACCTCGGCCAGTGGTCGCACTAGCACGAGGCTGAGTGGGTGCAGGATGCAAGTGCCGTCAACAACAGGGTGCAGACTCAAGACNAAGAGGCGGGTTGAATCGGCAAGCATCGGCAACAAGGGAGCAGCAGCCGCCAAGTCGCCAAGAAGCAGACGGGTGGCAAAATGGGCCATGCCATGCAGCAAGTTGGCTGCAAATGCTGAGGGACCATGAGTGGTGGCAAGTGCAAGTGGACGCACCAGGCCACCTCGGCCAGTGGTCGCACTAGCACGAGGCCGAGCGGGTGCAGGATGCGAGTGCCGTCAACAACAGGGTGCACACTCAAGACGTAAAAGCAAAGCTGAGGAGGGATGCACCATGGGGCAGACAAGCCTGACGTGCGAGAGCACAACGGATAGGTGGCTAAAAGAGCCACGGTCTCCATGGTGCGTCTCGGCATGGGGTGGAAGCAGCCGCAAACTGCAATGGCAGCAAGGCGAGGTGGCTGTGGTATGAGTCCATGCGCACGCTCGCGGAGCAGCCGGGAGCAATGAAAGCTATGTCCACGGGGGGCATAGTTGCAGCGGTGCAAGAGCACCACGATCCTGTTGGAGGAAGCTAGTGGAGAAGGCTGCTGGTTTATGCCAGAGGAAGCTTCCAAGGAAGCTGCCAAAGGAGCTGCAGCAGAGCTTCAACAGCAGCAACATCGACATGAGCGTTGGGAATACTCCAGACCAGGGGGAGTGGTTCCCGCTCCTTGACTATGAGGAGCCGGTGGACGCGGCGGTCAAAGATGCGACGTCGGAGTGCGGCGGTGCAACAGGTACAGCTGCCGACGTGGAGGACTCCGACGACATAGAAGCTGGGCTGAAGATCCGGTGGAAGATCCGTCAGAGGAGGCACTACAAGTGCCAAAGCATGGACTCCTGGTGGAGTTTGCGTCGGGCGTCGGAGAAAATTACTTCGGACGCGCCGCCCGTCCGGTCGATGATTCGCCGGAGCGGGAGAGACCCTTGGGGAGCCGTCCGGTTGATGATTTGCCGGAGCGGGCAGAGTCGGAAGGATCACAGCAGAGCGACGAGACACCGCAAAGACTGCCGCGCCGCAGCGGGAGGCAGCGGAGAGCGGGGAAGCGTTTCGACGTAGGCACCGGTCGATGGATCGGCATGACGCGGTGCATGCTGGCTGCATCAACGGAACCGACGACCGTGCAAGAGGCGCTTGCGCGACCCAAGGGGGAGCAATGGGATGCCGCCGTGAAGTCAGCATTGGCATCCATTGAGCAAATGAAAGAAGAACGGACATGACTGAAAAGGGGCAGGTGGTGCAACAAGGTTGTAGCACGCACAAAAAGCTTGCGGATTACTTGACCAAAGCGCAACCCGCGGACCGGCACGTGACCGTGGCCGGGCTTGGGAAGACCAGCTATGATACGCTGGAGGGCACAGCGGAAGATGAGTGAGAGCAAGCATGCGCAGCGGGAATGGCAGGTGCAAGGGGGAGAATGTTGAAAAATTGTCCCTCCGCATGCCCAAGTACGGCGCCGAGAGGCGCTGACAAGCCGCCAGAAAGTGGAAACTCCACGCCGGTAGATCGGGCAACTTGAGGATTACTCAGATCCTAAAATGGAGGATTTCCCCTTAAATTTGACGAGTTGCTGAATCCGGTGGAAGTTGTTTCGCCGGAATCGGACAAGTAACGAGGGAGATATGACCTTCCAAAGTTGGGACGTGCGCAGTGGCTCTGGGAGCCAGCTGCGACTCGAAATCCGGTCGATAATCGACCGGACCGAGTAACAAAAATGCCATCTGGAGAAAATGCTCCGATAGGCCTGCCGAGGCGTCCGGTGGATGATCCACCTGATCCGGCGGATCATCCACCGGATCCAGTAGTGCAGGTTGTTACTGAGGGACTTAGCCAAAAACCTGGCTCGGCGTCCAACACTCAGTCAAAAATCTGACTGCNGTGCGCAGTGGCTCTGGGAGCCAGCTGCGACTCGAAATCCGGTCGATAATCGACCGGACCGAGTAACAAAAATGCCATCTGGAGAAAATGCTCCGATAGGCCTGCCGAGGCGTCCGGTGGATGATCCACCTGATCCGGCGGATCATCCACCGGATCCAGTAGTGCAGGTTGTTACTGAGGGACTTAGCCAAAAACCTGGCTCGGCGTCCAACACTCAGTCAAAAATCTGACTGCAGGTCCGCGGACAGGTTTCGAACCTCGTCACACCCCATCACCAAACGCGACCCAAAAGTGGGCAGGGTGCGTGGAAACAGTGCAGGGGACCCCCACCCCATGTGCAATGGGATATGCGCCTTGGGAAAGGCGCTTCGCACGTGAACGAAGGCGCCACGGCGAGTGGCGGCGTCAGGCTTCTGTGGTGGATGAGACCTGCGCTTTGGTAAGTATAACTTGAGCTAGGCTTGGCCGATTTGGCGCGGTTTGGTGCGTTGGCAAGCTCATGACTAGCCCTATAAATGTTGTGATGATGTTTATGTTAAAAGAACTAACGCAAAATGACGTTATCCTCTTCGCAAAACTGACTGTCTCAAATCCTCTCCCGCATAGCGTGAGGCGACCAGAAAGCTCACGCTTCATCTCCGAACTTGCCCAAACATGCCGTGCAAATGCTAGACGGCAAGAGCCACGTTGGAACAGAATTTCCAACAACACTGTGGGATGATATGGAGGCGATCCAGCTAAATGCGAATCTCACGTTTTCGTACATCTACCCCCTTATCCTCTAAATCTTGCTTCTCAAATGTGTGCTACTGCCTCCAGGAGAGCAAATGTAGTCTGTTGTCCCTATAGTGTAGATCTAGCCATGCCAGGTGGAGCCGGATATAGTACACACAGGCTCTACAACAAGGTTGTATGTCCCGGAGAGTGGCGAAGTGCACCCGATATTGGCGCCTAATCTCATCCTGCGTTTCTCGCAGCTCGTCAATCACCTGAGTACGCGGGGTCAACAAGCCCAACAGGGAGCTAGAGCCAGAGGCATCAATTAGCTGCTTTCTGTGATCGCCGCTTGGCACCGTGTGGTTGCTCAATGTAGGTCAGAATGTCAGAGTTGTGAAAATGAAGAAACGACAGTGTTTCTCAAAGATTTGGAACTTAAGGGAAATTTGACGTCTTGACCAAAAATTGCTAACGTCGACATACCTACTGATGACGTTACTGTTTTCCACACCGACGTAAAAATTGTTGGCATAAACATTACCAGCGTATTTTGTGTTTGGACTCAAAGATGACGTACCCACCATGTCCAAGTTTTAAGCTGGTGTTTCCGCACTCAATCAATTAGGAATGGCATGCCCAGCAATTTTTAGCTTTAAATCTGCTAATCCGCAAGTAAACAAATCAATGAAAAAAAAAAGAAACAACATATCCAATAAAAGTGCGCAAACGCCATGTCGTTACTGCATGAAATACGGCGTCGGAGTGTTGAAATCATCAATCTCCTCAAACAATGACAAACCCTTCTTTTGACATGTTTGTACATGTTTGAGGGAGGGGTTTGCGTGGGCGGTCTGAGACACCCTATGCGTTGAAAGGGATTCTGTTGCACAAAAGATACAAAACCCTAAATCGTGATAGGGGATTCATGCATCAAAAGAAAGGGGATCATTTCTCCATCGAGATCTCGCGAGGGAGTGAGGGCCACAATCTGTTGGCCAGAGGGTGAGTGTGCACCCTGGAGGGTCCCTAGCAGTGGCTGTTTCACACCACCAACTGTTTTTGGAGAGACTTAAACTGTGGAGGCAACTGGTTCCAAGGATGGCAAAATCTGTTCAGAGAGTGAGGCAATAATTTTGGCCTCAATTGGATGGGAATTAACACTTGATCAAGGCTCACAAGCAGTGGCATTTTACAGCCACTGATCTAAGCTTTCCAGAACACCAAAGCATGCCAGATTTGGAGCTTCCTAGCAGATTCTATGGCTTCTAGAGTGCTCCTTGGTAGGCTGTCCTTTTCCCACCTAGGAAGGCATCCCTTCCCTCCTCTAGAAGCTTCTGCCCCTTCCTAGATTCCTCAGCTTGTTTCTAGTAGGAGGGAAGGTGTCCAGATGACCAAGACACCTCTAGATGCCTTGTAGGACAAGTCACCCCTTCTAGAAGGTGTGCCACCTTCCTGGACCCTCACCTGGCCTTCTAGAAACTTAAAGAGGAACTCTAGAGGTTGAGCTAGCTTCCTGGCATCTATTTTCCACCTCCCTTGAGGCAGGGCA
>SZWC01002279.1:128988-176457 GCA_023375785.1 Penium margaritaceum
CCCATCTCCAGCGTGCGTGCTTTGCGGTCCCTCTTGATGGCGATGCCAAGGTAGTACTCAAGCTCGCCCATGTCTGTCATCTTGAACCGGCCGCCAAGCTGTTGCTTCAGGCTCTTGAGCTCCCCCTCATCCGAAGACACAAGGATGAGGTCATCCACGTAGAGGACGACAATTTGGTGGAGTCCTGGCTGATTACGCACGTACACGCTGTAATCGGCCTCGTAGCGCTTGAAGCCAAGCTCACCCATGAAACTATCCATCTTGAGGTACCACATGAGCGGAGCTTGCTTCAATCCATAGAGCGCCCTGTGAAGCCGGCACACCTTCCCTTGCGGCGCATCCACCCCCTCTAGCACCTCCATGTAGACTTCCTTGTCCAGGTCGCCATTGAGGAATGCGGTTTTCACGTCCATTTGGTGGATTTCGTAGTCGCGTGCCGCTGCCACCGAGAGGATAGTACGGATGGAGGCAAACTTGGCAACTGGTGCAAGGGTCTCGTCGTAGTGCTCCCCTTTTCTCTGGGCATATCCTTTTGCCACCAACCGCGCCTTGTACCGCTCCACCTTCCCCTCCTTTGTGAGCTTCTTCCGGAAGATCCACTTGGAGCCGATGATTTTCTCGCCCTCCGGCCGGTCAACCAGCTCCCAAGTGCCGTTCTCCTCGTGGGAGGCAAGCTCAGATTTTATTGCTCCCTCCCACTCAGCCCCATCCTTCCGCTGCAGTGCCTCCCTTACACATTGAGGCTCCTCTTGCGTGAAGAAGGTTTGTGCAAACCCAGTCCAAATGTCCTTGTTGGCATCATACCTTTTTGTCCTTCTTCACACACGGTTACTCGTGCGGGGCTCTTCAGGCGGTTGTTGTTGTTGATGTCCCCTTTTGGCGCCATCCTCTCCAAGCGCCTGCTCCTCCTCTCTTGGAGACCGTGGAGACATCTGTTGACTCCCCACCTCCACGTCCATCTCCGGTGCTTCGGATTCCTCATCCGAACTGGCCGGAATAAAGTCTGCCGCTCGCCCATCCCTCAGGCGATGCTGTCCGGTTGGTGGTGATGCGAGGATGTCACCCTCATTCACGTCCTCCGGCGTCTGCCCCTCAAGGAGTGGCATCCACTCCCCCCTCTTGGAGAGACCTGCCTCCTTGTCTGTCCAACGGCTTTTCTCGTCAAACGTGACGTCGCGACTCCGCACAATCTGCTGCCTCCTTGGGTCAAAGAGCCGATACACCTTGCTTCCGCTCTCATATCCAAGGAAAATACACCGGCGGGTACGCGGGTCCAGCTTGCTCAGTCCCTCACGTGCCTGCACTATTGCATGTGCAACACAACCAAACGTGCGGAGGTGACCCACTGCCGACTTCCTCCCTCTCCACACTTCTTGTGGCGTCTTCCACGCATTGCTCTCCTTGTCCTTCAGCGGCTTGGTCGGCATGAGATTCATGATGTACGCTGCTGTCCTTGCCGCCTCCGCCCAATACCGTTGTGTAAGGCCGGCGTCGCTCAACATGGATCGCACCATGTTAAGGATTGTGCGATTCGCTCTCTCTGCGACGCCATTCTATTGTGGGGAGTGTGGAGTTGTTTTCTGCAACTCAATCCCCTTGCTCTTCATCCACCCAAGGTACCCCGCATATTCACCGCCGTTGTCACTCCGGAACGCCTTCACCTTCAACTATGTTTGCCGCTCCACATCAGCCACAAACTCCTGCATGCACGCAAGGACCTCACTCTTCTGCTTCATTGAGTAGAGGTAGAGTTTCCGGCTGTGGTCATCGATGAAGGTGAGGAAGTAGCAAGCTCCGCCGATGGAGCTCTCAACCGGTCCACATACATCTGTGTGTACCACGGCCAGTTTTGCCGATGCACGCGTCCCCTTGGCGACAAACGGCTGCCGAGTTGATTTGCCAATGATGCATGGCTCACACACGGTCTCCTTGGTTCCATCAAGGCCGCTGATTTGGAGACCCCGCACCACTTCCCTCTTAGCCATCTCCTTCACTATTGATGGAGAAATGTGGCAGAGTCGGCGGTGCCATAGGTCCAGGTCTCCTCCGTCCTTCGTTGCAAGATTGGCGGAGTTACACCCCACCCGGCTGCTGAGGATCTTCGCGCGTAGCAGGTACAAGTCCTCCTCCCTCTTGGCACGCGCAATCACCTCACCTTTGCCCTCTTTACGGATGACGGCCTCCTTCTTTGTGAAGAGCACCTCAAGTCCCTTGTCGGTAAGGCGGCTGACGGAGAGCAGGTTTGCCCCAAAGTTAGGCATATGCAGCACATTGTGCTCGTGACAGGTTTTCCATCCACAATCGACTCAATGCGGACGTTACCCTCACCGGCGGCCACCTCGGTTTTTCCATTGGCCACCATCATGCGTCTCTCCGAGGCGCCGTAGGTGACAAATGCCGCCCTGTTGCATTGCGTGTGGCGGCCTGATCCGGAGTCGATGACGGCAACTCCCGGATCCTTCAAGTTAGTGGAGTTGTACGCCATAAGGGCGTGCTCATCTTTCTTCCCGCCCCGCTGCGACCGATCTGTTTTCTTCTTGGGACAGTTGCGCGCGTAGTGGCCCTCTTTGCCGCAGTTGAAGCACTCACCCTTCGTGTCACCCTTCTTAGTGCCCTGTTTGGCACCCTTCCACTTGTCGCCTCGGCCTACACTTTGAGGATGAACTGTGTAAGCTGAAGTTGATGCCGCTGCACTTTCTCGACCGCCACGTTGCATCCACTCATTGCGCACGTACTCAGCAACCTTCGGTTACTTCAGCTCGTCGGAAGGCCAGCCACCAAGGACTGTGATCATGGGACTCCAACTGTCTGGCAAGGCGAGAAGGAGGATCATAGCTTGCAACTGAGAGTCGACCTCCCAACCCGTGGCCACGCACTCCGCTGTGAGGGACTCAATCTGCTGCATGATCTCCATGATGTTTTCGCCTTCGTGGGCTCGGAGGGTGACGAGCCGTTTGAAGATGAAGAGCTGATTGGCAAGGTTGCTTGACTGGTAGATGGAGCAGAGTTTTGACCATGCGTCCGCGGCCAGGGTGCATCCTTGGATGTGCCCAAGTTGTGGTGGGCATAACGCGGACACAAGGAGCGCCAATGCCTTTTTGTTGCGCTTCTTGTATGCCTCCTTCACCTCAGCCNNNGGAGCGTGAAATCAAGCTGGCTTTGAACCCCTTAGAGGCGTGGGCCCATAACCCTTTGTTGGCCTGAGGGTGAGTGTGCACCCTGGAGGGTCCCTAGCAGTGGCTGTTTCACACTACCAACTGTTTTTGGAGAGACTTAAACTGTGGAGGCAACTGGTTCCAAAGATAGCAAAATCTGGTCAGAGAGTGAGGCAATAGTTTTGGCCTCAATTGGATGGGAATTAACACTTGATCAAGGCTCACAAGCAGTGGCATTTTATAGCCACTGATCTAAGCTTTCCAGAACACCAAAGCATGCCAGATTTGGAGTTTCCTAGCAGATTCTATGGCTTCTAGAGTGCTTCTTGGTAGGCTGTCCTTTTCCCACCTAGGAAGGCATCCCTTCCCTCCTCTAGAAGCTTCTGCCCCTTCCTAGATTCCTCAGCTTGCATCTAGTAGGAGGGAAGGTGTCCAGAAGACCAAGACACCTCTAGATGCCTTGTAAGACAAGTCACCCCTTCTAGAAGGTGTGCCACCTTCCTGGACCCTCACCTGGCCTTCTAGAATCTTAAAGAGGAACTCTAGAGGTTGAGCTAGCTTCCTGGCATCTATTTTCCACCTCCCTTGAGGCAGGGCATAATTTCATCTTGTGGGACTTGAACCCGGGCCCCTGCCTCTAGAGGTGGACACCATGAACCACTAAGCCACTAAGGCTTGTCTTTTTTGTGTTCCTTTTTGGAGTCACTCCTGCCATGGTGATGAGCATCATTCCAACACAATCAAGCGATTGTCACATGACCCTCCTTGACATGCTCAATCAGTGATTCATATCCTTGATCCAGCATGGCGAGTGAGGGTTGGTTACCTCATTCTTTTTTTTTTAAGAAATGGCTATGCCATGTCAATGTTACCACTCGCAAGCATGCCGGCTTAATAGTGTGCACGATGCGTGTATCTGAGCAAATAGTCTCCTTACGTGAGCAAAGCTGGCCTTTCTTTTTTGCTTTCCCAGAGTTTGCATTACTGCAAAAGGGGTGACAGTGTCACTCCTTGCTCGCAGCTGCGCAGAGGCTGCATGGACCTGCGCAGCTGCTATGTAGCTTCTACATAGCTGTACAAGAGTCCTGCTGTGCACCAGTGCTGAGCAACCACAAGACATTAGCCATTTCCACAGATGCTATATGTCTATTGCTACTACAATCACTGCCAGTGGTGCTACGATGTTGAAGCCGATACCACTGTTACTGTGGTACTTATGCTCTTACTACTGCTGCTGTTGTTGTCTCTACAACAACTACAATACTGATGTTGCCTCTGCTGCTGCTGTTACGCTCTTGTTTCGGCTCACGGCTGCTTTTGGCTGCTATCACCGCTTCACGCTGCCACTACTTGTAGCTGCTGGAGTGAGCTGCTACTGAACACTGCTTCTTCCTTTTTTTGTGTTAAGGATGGAAGCCAGACACGTTGCTGCTGCCACCCTGTACTGCTGATGTCGCTCGGCGTGGGTACAGCAACTTGTCATTGTCATAGCTCTTGTTGCAAACCATGGTGGTAGTTGGATGATAACACCACTACTACAGATTTCAGGACGACGGCTATCCTATCAATGTCTGCTATGACGTGCCCCAGGACACGATTATTGCGCTGAATCACTATTGTTGCAAGTGCAATGTCTCCAGAGCATAGATCAACCAGAGAGGTCTTGCTGCTCAGATGTTACAAGGAACTACTTGGAAGCTTCGTAGCCTTCCTGCGGCTGAAATAGCGACACTATCCCGTCAGCTAACGCACTAGCAAGCAAGCAGGTCCAAGAAACAGCAAGGGTTAGGCTAGGAAGACGCACAGAGTTTCATAATCTCCAATAGCTTGGTAATGCAGAGGGAAATGACAACTGACAAACACACAACAAAAACACCTACTGTGTTGCATGGCGTGTGACGCACATGGTAATTTCAGTTTGTCTTAAAACTAGCTCAAACAACCATTTTGGCCATAACATTGTACACAAGCATCCAAACAACACCGTCTCCACCTAGAGATGCAGAATCTCAAGTCGTACGCTATGACTGGTCACACACACAATTCTGGTACAGGATTGGTGGACACAAAGTACAAAGCATGGAAAACGGGCTCAAGAGCCAGTCCACCAAGAAAACTCTAGCGATTGTAGAAAAGGTGTAGAGCACCCCAGCAAGCACTTGGCACTTCCTGGCAGCTTTCTGGGAGCTACAGGTGGGTGGGATCATCACCCGTCAGTGCGCCGACGCTAGCTGGGACTGCATCAGGGATATGCACGAACATAGATGTGGCCGAGTGGTCACAGTAAGCTATACAGATAGACGAGGAGGGCTCACATCACAAGAGCCGCAGCATTGTCGAGTGGTGGCCCCATCCACGAGCAGATGCCAGAGAGCTGTTATAGCATTCCAAGTGCTTGCAGTGGCAGTCTACTATTTTTCTATAGTCTCTAAACGTTTTCTCAGTGGACTGGCGTTTTAGTCCGATTTGCATGTTTTGCATTCTGCGGCTACCATCCTTTGCCAAACCCATGCATGTGTGTGGTCTCTGCATCCCACTCGAGACTTTGTATTTGTATTTGTGCAAAGTCGTAGCCAAAACAGTGGATTTGGATCGATTTTAGGACAAACTAACACTATGGTGTGCGTCAACCGCCGTACGTCATGGCAAGTGTTTACACTATGTGCTTGGCTGATGAGACTTTGCACATCTCCCTAGCCTAGCCCCTGCTTTACTCTACACATTTTGCTTGTTAGTGCGCCAGCTCACTTGATAGTGTCGCAACATCAAAGACATCATGGGTCTGAAGGATCTGAGCACTTTCCCCGAGAAATATCTACCACTTACCAAACAGCGTCTGGACAGATCCCAGCAATAGTACGGGTCACTCGGGTGGCCAAACTACAAACCAAAAGAAGCAGCAAAAGCAAATAAATGAGCTCTACAGAACTAAGCTGACAAAGATCAGAAGTGATGTTGCCGAGAAAGTGGCAATCGAGATCTTGCCACCAAGAAAAAACTTGTGTGCACATAGGGACGTGCAAGATGAATCTGAGACCATCAAAGTAGCCATTGACCACTGTAGCCTGCCTGCATGTGAGTGGTGTCAAGTCCAGAGGTCACCAAGACAAACATGTCAACACCCCCCCATGACCCGTAGACGCCAGACGCCATAAGCGTCTGGCGTCTGGCGCCAGATGTCTGACATCTGACGCGTCTGGCGCCAGACAAGGCAGCAAGGAGCAACATCAGCGCTAGGACGGATGACACAGAGGCAGGATTGGGGTGATATGTAGACACATCAACCGGGATTGACATGAAGAGACCGGAGACCAACAGCATGCACAGCCACCTTGAACTTGCTACTGCAGAGCACCTTGGCAAGGAAGTAAGCGTGTTGCTCACGGTTGTCAACTCCAATAAGGCGTAGATCACCACACGCAATGTGTTTACAAACAAAGTGATGTTCGATGTTGATGTGCTTGGTGCGAGTGTGATGAATTCCATTATGCTCAGCAATGCAGCGAGTGCTTTCATAGTCACAGCAAAGAGTGATGCAGCGAATAGGTTGGCACAGATGCTGCATGAGGCAAAAAAACCAAATGATCTCACAGACACCCACACCTAGAGCAACATACTCAGCCTCAGTCGACATGCGCACAAAACAACCTTGCTTTCCACTCTTCCAAGAAACCGCGGTGCCACCGATGAGGAAGATGTAACCGGACTAGCTGAGCATGTCACGATCCTAAGCCCAATCGCTGTCTGTGTATCCATCAACAAAGACAGAGGGCTATGCACAAAAACTCAAGCTAAGACGAGGTGTGGACACAACGTAGCAAACAAAACATAACGCTGCCTTGAGATGGAGGCAACGTGGGCACTAGAAGAACAAGGATAAGAAGTTGAGTTCAAACTCAACATCGGCACGTGTGGTAGTGCCAAGAAACATCAGAGACCCCATTGACCTGAAGGTAGGTCGTGACATCGACCAGCTCCTCCAACCGCACAGGATCAGCGGTCTTCAGAAGCCTCTACCTAGCAAGCTTCATAGGCATAGACACATGGTGAACAACAGCCAGGAGGTCAGCGAACCACTCCCCAAGAGTATGGACATACCCGGCTTGATGCACGGTGAGCATGCAACGCAAACGGTCACGCTCAATCTCCATGCCCAACAAGACGCGAGCAGGACCAAAATCCTTCATCTTAAACGCAGACTAGAGAAGGTCCTTTTCAGCCTAGACAGCCTATGGATCCGGCAAATCCATGAGGAGTTCATCCACATAGACCAAGATGGAAACGAACGGTGCCGTTGGAGCACTGACAAAAAGAGCGAGGTCAACAGGACTGCAACAATAGCCACCGTGCCCAAGGGTGGCAGAAATCTCGAGGTTCCAGCAGCGCAAAGACTTCTGTAACCCGTACATTGCCTTGTGAAGGCGCTAGACATGGCCGGTACCATCATCAAAGTCAAGCGGTTGAGCAAGGTAGATCTCCTCGTCCAGGTGACTGTGTAAGAATGTGTTATTGACGTCCATTTGGTGGAGTTCCCAATCATGCTAGGCCACCTGACTCAGTAGTGCCTTGGCAGCGGGATACTTTCTTACAAGGGCAAAGGTGGCATCGTAGTCGACGCCAGGCACTTTGGAAAAGCCCTTGGCAGTGAGATAAGCCTTACATCGCTCAACCATGCTGTTGGACTTACACTTGAGCCGGAACACCCAATGTACAGCAATGGCTTTGCGACCACGTGGGAGGTCCACCACGTCATAAATTCCATGCTCTGTGATTACATTGAAATCCTCATGCATAGCCTGCTCCTAGAGAGGAGCATCTAGGGCAGAGCGAGCTTGGCGGACGGTGTCTGGATCAGGAGGGAGGATTGTGCTACCACGCGAAGTGAGTGCAGTGGCGACATAGACGTGAGACATAGCAGGACGAGGCTCGCCGGCTGTGACAGAACAAAAAACTCGTCCGCGATCAAGGAATAGCCGGGTACTATGTTGGACTGCACAACAGCCGCTGGCAGACCAAGCACATCCAGTCCAGTGGCAAGATCTGGCTGGTCAGTGGAAAGGGCCGAGGCCGAGCCAGACAGAAGAGTGGGCACAAAACGACTGGTAGAGGGGACAGAGTGAGAGGAAGACTGCAAGGGATGTAGGCGACCACCTGGAGCCCGTCTGCATGGGGCAGGAACAGACGAGAGTGGAGGAGTCACGAGGTCCGTTGCGGAAGGAACCAGCAAGGGATCAGGGTGAAGTGGAGAGGTGTTAGATGACGCAAGCAATGACACACGTAAGGACGCAGGATATGATGCTGGCGACGAAGAGGAGATAGCACAAGGTGATGACACGGGTAATGACGCAAGCATAGATGAGGATAAAGAGGTGGATGCGGACACAAGCAGGAACATAGGCGATCATGCAGGTGCCAAAGATGCAGACAGTGATGCAAGGAGTGACACAGACGTGGGAGCTAAGATAGAAGCCAGCGGGACGTAGGTGAGACGAAGGACACCTATGAGTGCAGAAGGCCGTCCGAGGGCCAGCCGGCCCAAGAGCTGCTGGAAACACACGAAAATGGGCCAAAAGAGGGGACGTAATGGACAATGTCTCGATTAAACTCGCTCTCAAAGAAGAGAGCCTCAAGTGATTCAATGACAGGACGACTCTCTGGATCCCAAAAACGCCATGCCTTGGATTGTGGTGAGACACCAATGAACACGCACAGACGCCCGCACGGGGAGAGCTGCTCATCCCGTTGGTTTTGAGGAAGCCAGACACCAGCAATGCAACCCCAAACCCTTGCAAGGCACATGTCACTGCAACGGTTGTACCAACGTTCGAATGGAGTGACGTGGTGTGGAAGAGGCCCATGAGGGACCCAATTCCACACCCAAGTCATGTACTTCATGGCCTCATAAGCGAAAGCTTCAGACAGGCCGGACTCGACTAGCACAGTGCAAACCCCCTCCGCAAGAGTGCAGTTCTCACATTTAGAAGAACCATTTTGCTGAGGGGTATAGGGGGCGGACGACTCAAACCGGATACCGACTGGCATAAGAAAACGCAAGCTGGGTCCAATGAACTCACCACCACAATCAGAACAAAACACCTGCAGCTTGTGCTGGCAGGCACGCTTTGCCTGGACAAGCCAAGACTCAATCGTGGAAGCGACATCGCTCTTCAGACAAAGGGGGAAAATCCAACGCAAGAGAGAAAATTCTTCATTCAGACACAGGACATAACGACTACAACCAAGGAACTCGACTGGGAACGGTTCCATGACATTGGCATGGACAAGAGCGTGAGGCTCATGGGTGCGAGACATGGACACAGGGAAAGGGAAACGTGTGCAAGGCAAGGTGCATTCGCACCTTGCCTTGCACACATTCCATACAGTCAGCGGTACAAGGAGCGGCAAATGTGGTAGCATCGAGACCAGTGGCCGGCTGATTATGCAGCAAGCTGTGAACTACAGCGGTGCTCACATGGCAAAGGAGAAGATGAAGCAAGCACACATGCTCAGCAGAAAGCATAGGGGCAACATGAGCGTGAGCAATGGCAGTGGCAGATGCGCTAGGTGCAAACAGAGGCACACAATAGAGCTTATCACAACAAAGGTCACGGAGCAGAACGAGCCCGGACGATCACAACGAAATAGTACCAATGCCACGAGACTTGACAAAGTCCATACCCTGAGCATTGAGGGTGGTGACCGACAGTAGCCTCACCTCAAGTGCAGGAACATACAACAAATCAGGCAGGAAGACATCATCAGAGGGACCAATAAATCACACGACACCAACGCCCTGGACAGGCAGCATCTGTCCTGATCCAGTACGGACAAAACGGACCTCCTTGACAGGCCCCAACGGCACGAACGCAACACGCGACGATGTCATGTGGTGAGTGGCTCCATAATCAAGAATCCAAAAACTATGAGAACACAAACAGGGGACAAGACATGACACGCAACGACATGACCTGAACTGGCAGCAGGCCGCGTAGCATGACCAAGACAATGGGCCAAAAGCCGTGGACAAGTAACATGCTGCCATTCCTCCACCCGGACTACCCAACGATGCTCCTTGAAGGGATCCATCTGACTCACAATGGTGACCCCGGGAGCCAACTGCCAAACTCAAACCATAGGAGACAACATGTGGTTGCAGTGGAGAAGATGCTGAAGGGGAGGCGACGGAATACTGGGTAGACAGGTGGTAGGGGCCTGAGACGGCTGGCGGAGGAGGATTCGGAATGATGGGTACAGCTGATGGGGGCAACCACTATGACGGCATGTAGCTGACGGATGATGATCCGCACGTGGCTGATGTGCACAGCCATGAAGGAGGCAGGTACGCCGCCGAAGGCAGACCATAGAACGACGGGGCCGAGTGAGGCGGCGCCCAAGAGGCGCTGAGTGGTGACATCACAGACGACGTTGTGCTGCCAAGGAAAAGACGGCGAGGGTCCTACCATCTGTTATCCTTGAGTGCATGAATGGATGGATACGAGTCAGAGAACATAAGGTCTCCCAAGGTACTCGGACCACGAGCCCTTCGGCCACCACGTGACGGACTGGTAAGGAATGGCAGGAAGCTTCGATGCATCTTCCTGGAAAATGTGCACGCTGTTGCTGGTTACTACTGCAAGTGTCGAGCGTGCTGCGATGGCTGCTGTTGGTGCGAGCTGCGGATGCAGCTGTGTACTGACGCGTAGTAGCACCAGCGTACTGACGTTGCATGATGGCATGTGGCTTGCAACTGCGTGCAACTCTGTAGCTGCTGCTGCTATTGCTGATGCTTGCTGCTCACTGCTAGCTACCGGTACTACTTTTTGTCGCTTGCTGTTGTTGCATACTACAATGCGCCCTTTGTTGCAAGCACCAACACCTGCTACTAGTGTTGCTCCTACTTCAGCTGCGGGCTGCGAGCGGTGTTGCGGCGAGCTGTGGCTGCCACTGCTACAATTAATGTTGTTGTTGCTCCAGTGCCAACTGCAGATGTGACAAATGATCCCCCTCACAACTTCAATTTCTACTGCCGTTGCAGCTGCAATTGAAGGTAATCGCAAGAGATGGTGTTGCTCCCACATCTAGGGATATGCAGCTGCTGCTGTGGCACCGCCGCCACATCAACCAAAAGCGTCCACTGTTGCTACTCCCACAGGGCTGATACTGTTGTAGGTTTTGCTTCGATTGCAGTTGCTGCTGCTACTATGGTTGCTATGGCGGCTCAGAGCACCGCCACTTAGTTTCGTCATTGCCAAGATGGCAGACGCGACAAAGGAAGCTGCCAAGAAGATTTGGTCGCATTCCGTTGTGGCTCTGCCGGCGGACTGCGTGACGTGAGCCCTCAGCGCAAGGCCTCCACGTTGTTAGGACTTGTAGTTGTTGGTTTGTGTGGCTTCCACCCGTCACGAGCGACGACCATGGTGATTACCCCTACACCCCGCACTGGTGGTGTGGGGCAACAGTACTGGAGAGCACGGCAACATGATCCCTGATGCGGACGCAGCTGGCGCAGGAGCACCGACACGTGGTGGCTTCATGCATCAGCAGCTGCGAGACAGCTGCCACGACATCCCGGGTGCTTGCCGGGGTCCATTGTTGTTTTTTTTGCAAACGCTAGATTTTTCTCTGTGGATTGGATCTCGAGCCCGATTCGCATGTTTTGCATTGTCTGTCCACCGATCGATGCCATACCTGTACGTGTAACCAGTCGATGTGTCTGGCTCAAGATTTTTGCATCTCTACGTTCAGATGGTGTTGTATTTGCATACCTGTGCGCAGAGTTACGGCCAAAACAAATGTTTTTGGCCGGTTTTAGGACAAACTAACACTATCGTGTACGTCACCCACCATGCACCGTAGCAACTAATTTTGTTGTGTGCTAGTTGTTTGTCATCTCTCCCTGCAATACCATTCAGTTTGAGCTTCCTAACACTCTGTACGTGTCCCTATCCAGACCCTTCCACATCCGTGCATGACTTGTGACTGTCATCACACACTGACTCAGCAATGATGCTTAGTTAAGTGGCAAGCAATTGGGAAGGTTCTCATGGTATCAGAGCGCTGGGGTTCAGTACCCATTGTGGACACCGAGGGCGAGTCCATTCCTACGTGGGAGGAATGTAGCGCGAAGTGTGCCACGTGGCTTGGACTGAACCTGGCCTGTGGGGCGTTGGACGGGATGAGTTAAGGGTTGGAGACCCTCAACTACAGCGGTTTTGGCCCAGTGGACCAATCTTCCCGTCCATTCGTTACATTTGGTATTAGATTGACGAGGCATTCCTTGCTGAGCTGCGCAGCAGAGACGCAGCAGTGGCAGCAGCAGTGAGAGTCACAGCTAAAGCCACCGTCCTGGGAGGACCCACCAAGCCATGGTGACCCGCCGCAGCAGATTGCTACAGCGGACACACACTTGCAACCACACCACCATCCCAAAACCACCGCAGGGCAGCCAAGGGTTTCCCAAACCTTTCCAGTAGCAGTTGAGGCATGTGATGTTGAGAAGGATTCTGTGAAGGGTCCCACAAGCTTTACTCAAGTCGCATACACCGCCCCCATGGACGTGAGAGAGTGCAATTGCTCCATTTGACCACCGTTTTCAGTTGTAAGAGCTCATTGGAAATCTCGTCCAAAACCCTATCCATCGCTACCACTCCCGCCTCATTTCATGCCCTGTAGGCTCCAGGAAATGAAGTAACGCTCTCAGATCTAGATTTTTTTCTGGATTTTGGGCTGAATAAAAAATGGTGCATTTTTTTTTAAATTTATTTCCAAAAAACCACTGCCATTGTATTTAGAATCATTTGGCACACAATCGCTCCAAAGTTTGCTTCATTTGGACAACCTTAATGCTGATGTCATCATTGTAGGTGATGACATCGGCACTAACACAGCCAAATTTTTGGCTGAAACATCATTTTTTCCTAGCCTTCCAAATTCTCAAGAAACGCCAACGGTTTCTAATTCTGACATCATTGACGTTTAGACCCATATTGAGCAGCACTGACGCCGCTGGTCCGTGACAAGGGCAAGGGGCTAGGAGACCCCTCCTCTTCCTCCCCGTCGCAGCACGTCTGAGAGACTGTGCTTAGATCGCCAATCTCCCCTTGTGGCTTTGTGCCAGCGGGAGCAAGTGCTCTGTGCATTCACCTACGCCTAGCTCAAGAGATGAGCACACTGGCGTGGCAGGGAGTGCGACCAGTGGTTGGCGCCGACATTGCGTGCGTGGCAAGCGTCGAGTCCAAACTAGTAGTTGTAGCTGTGGCACACGTCTCGAGCTTCTAACGGCTTTTCTTGCTACTACTATGGTGATTGGCACAATGGAGGTGCCAGTGTCACCAGCGCCCTGCCGGATGGCGACCGTCCTAGATACGGTCCCGCCCTTCTTCTTCACCATTCAACTCAGAGACGTTTTCAGCCGATACCGTGGCACCCCTCAATGGAGCTACGGTGGTGTTATACGCCGAGCTCCAGGGTCTAACGCGCATGGTGCAACAGCTCACAGACCATATGGTCTCTATGTAGGATGCTACCACAATGCTGCTAGAGATAACCCCATCTTCCTCTTTGCCATCCTCACCTCCGACAGTGTCATCGCATGCCGACCTCAGTTCTAAATCCGACGCCCTTCGCTCTGTCTTGGAGTTAGTTGGAGTCATCCCGATCTCTGACCCCTTCACTTCTCTGGTAGTCCCTTCAGCTTTCTCTCATTGTGCTCGCACTTGTGCATGCACTCACCAAGCAAGACAGTGGATGGCACGTCAGGCTAGACGTGACCAGCCAGCAACAGCAATGCCGACAACAGCACTACAAGCAGTTACAGAAGTTACCATTGAGCTGACTCCCTCGTCCCCAGTCGTAGGGCTGGTGCAGTAACCCTTCTCAGCTTCCACTGATGTGGCAGTTGAGGGGGGGATGGAGTGTGTGCTGACGACCACTAGAGAGTGCAGGAGGGATGTGACAGATGGTGCTGCACGATAGGGTGTTCTCAGTGAGGACAAGTCATCTGAGGAGTGGTCCGACGCGGAGTTGGAGGCGGACGAGTGGTCCGACATGGCGTTGGAGGCAGACGTAGCAATGGAGATGGGGATAGAGACTACAGCCGATGCTACAACAACAGCAACTGATGTGGCAAGTGTGGCAGTAGCAGCAGACAAGGCAATAGCAGCAGTGGCGGTGACAGCTGACGCCCTTGGAGCAGACGTCCGGGCAGTGGGCGTGTCCATAGCCACCGACATTGTGATAGTAGCAGCAGTACAAGTTGTTGCTACAGAGGAGACGACAAGAGTGGATGTCCTTGTTGGTACAGACACCATAATAGTCGTCACCCTTGTAGCAGCCGTTACGGCCTCTATAGGGGTAGACGCTCTTTCAGCCACAGCATCAGTCATTACGGGTACACATGCGAGAGGGGCACTCGGAGACGCAGGGGACATTGAGGTTGCCAGCACAACCACTATGGCCGGTGCCAGTACCATAGCTGTCTATGGAGGTGTAGTCATCGTGGAGGACACAGCTCGAGCATTAGTTGATGCACTAGCAGTTGAGCCGGCCCCTATGCTGGGGCGTTTACGCTCTGCGCTTTGTGACCAGGAGTATGCAGTGGCACATGCGGACAAGCACCTGCACGATCTTACTCTTGAGTTGCGTGCAGCGAGCATACGTTGGAGCACCGCGGACGCTGTGGGTCGTCGGGTAGCGCCAGTAGACGTCGAGGATGTGTACACGCACCTTGAGGATGCTGAGTGGACATTGTATGGTGCAGTGTGGAGGTGGTCGGACTTGGGTAGATAGTTGGAGGAAGCGATATCAGTGGATTCCTCATCGGCAGCGGCCTGTGTAGGAGTCATTACCATGGCCGACACTGCTGATAGTCAGGGGCATATGTGTCCGTAGCATGTGATGAGCCTGCAGCAGTCATCTTTACAGATACACCTACCGTGGAGGATGCAAAGCAAACTGCACACCTCCGGCTCATGGCTACCCTCACTTACATCATTGATACTATAGCAGTTCCAGCCAACGACACGGCCACACTCATCCGACCCGCAGTTCCCATACCCGAGCGCCTATGCTCCGTAGTCGATGAGTAGGAGGCAGTCATGGCTCGAGCGGAGGCACACGTGTAGGGTCTCATGGCTGAGCTCAGAGAGGCAAGCAGCCGTTGTTACACTGCAGATGTTCCAACACAATGGGCTACCAAGGAGTGTGTAGAGGATGTGCAAACACGTCTCGAGGCAGCTGAGTGGTCTTTACAGGATGCACGTCGGCAACGTGCGGACGTTCAGCAACAGGTAGACGATTGGCTATGCACCAAGGGTCTGGAGGAGTCCAAGGACGTATGGGCTCCCGATGATGGCGATGACCCCACAGAGGCAGATCCACCGACGGATGCCGTCGTGTGGCCACCAGTTGACAGCCAAGTGACCGGTGCCTCCACAGCAGCATCTCGTAGAGATGTAGACACTACAGATGCCGACGTGTTGTCTCATGTCAACGCCCTGTCAGAAGCTGGAGACCAAGCAGCAAATGATCCGACGGCTGACCTGCACGACAAGGTGGCAAGGTTGTAGGAGGCCATGGCTCGTGCCGAGATGCACGCGATCGAGGTCCACCGCCAGGTTTGTTCTGCGTCTGACCGTCTGCATGCCACAGATGCAGCCAGCCGCTTGGCAGCCGCAGCAGAGCTCGATGAGCTGTACACGTGTCTCGACAAACCAGAGTCCATGTGGTGATGTGCGGCTCAGCAGCTGGCAGACATACAGCAGGTGATGCATTTGGAGGAGGTCCTTAGCGCAGCACCAATCAGAGCAAGCTCTGACAACTACAAGAGAGACAACGATGAAGACAGTATCGAAAACACTGTGGGATGAGGCTACAAGTGTGTATGTCCCATCAGCATCGTTCTCCCCCTTGTTGTTGCTATGCAGGTGTATGTGGCCATGGAGGAGCTGTGCTCCCTCCTCAGGGGAGGATGTTGTGTGCAGCTTTGCTCAGATTTGCTCTACCTGTTGGGCTCTACCACACAGGGGGAGTATTGGCGTGTGTACATTTTCTCGACGCCTCCTTGTGCATAGCACATAGAGACACTACTCTATGGTGGTGGTCAAGACACGCATACCTGGACGTATGACGAGGAGACCTAGCAACTTGAGACTATTATGTACTTCTTATACAGGTGTGTGTGTGTGTGTGTGTGTGTGTGTGTGTATGTGTGTGTGTGTGTGTGTGTGTGTGTGTGTGTATGTGTGTGTATGTGTGTGTGTGTGTATGTATGTGTGTGTGTGTGTGTGTGTGTGTGTTTTTGTGTGCGTATGTATATGTGTGTGTGTGTGTGTCATGCTACAGATGTCACATTATTGGGCTCTACAGCCCGAGGGGATTGTTGGTGTGTGGGCTTTGACCTGACACCATTATGAGAAGAACGCGGTTACTTTCGGTGTGGCATGATGCTATGGTCAAGGTTATGCTGATCGAGACCCGCGTACTTGGTTAGTTTTACCGGTGTGACATGGAGACCTTGAGAAACTAATAGGAAGCTTCCTAACCTTGTTGTTGCTGACTTGGCGACATTGCCCCGTCAACTGGCGCACTAGCAAGCAAGTAGGTGCGAAAAATATCAAGGGTCAGGCTAGGGAGACGCGCAAAGTCTCATAAGCTCCAATAGCTTTGTAATGCATAGAGGAATGAAAACTGACCAGCACATAGCATGAATAGCTGCCATGGCGCACGACGGGTGACGCACGCGACAGTGTCACTTTGTCCTAAAATCGACCCAAAACCACCACTTTGGCCATAACTCTGTACACAGGTATCCAAACGCAACACCGTTTGAACCTAGAGATGCAGAATCTCAAGTCACACACTACGACTAGCACACGCATAAGTCTGGCATCGATCAGTGTATAGACAATGTAAAACATACAAATCGGGCTCAAGAGCCAGTCCATCGAGAAAACTCTGGCGTCTGTAGAAAAACCACAAAGCACCCAGGCAAGCACCCAAGATGTTGTGGCAGCTATCCAGCAGCTGCTGGTGGGTGGAGCCACCACACGTCTGTGCTCCGACGCCAGCTCCGTCCACATCAAGGATCTGCACGAGCATGGACACGACCGAGTGGTCACAGTAAGGTATACAAACAGACGGGGACGGCTCACATCACAACACTCCCCCATAACCCAATGGTAGGCATGTCCATACACGTGCAAAACTGACACAAGTGTGCAACAAGATTCTCAGTAGTCCATGCTCACACACCCCACTCTCAGCCACCCTTGGGCAAGGGGCAAAGCCTGACAGAACAAATGGCCACCATGAACTTCCACGCGTAAGTGCCTTGGTAAAAAAAGCAAGCCCGTTGCATGTCCGTACCGACTGAGATGACGGAGATTACCTGTCGCTCCACAAGATGAAGCAGAAAGTGATGCTCAACAGCAATGTGCTTTGTGCGTGGATGAAACACACCAGAGTTCTCTGTAATGCCAAGAACACTCTAGTTGTCAGAGCGCAGAACAACGCAAGGTACCGACTAACGCAACTCATAAAACAAACGTTGTAACCACACCGCCTCATGAGCCCCAGCCCCCAGGGCAACATACTCAGCCTGTGATGAGCTATGTGGAATACAACCCTACTTGCCGCTACGCCACTACACAACGGTGCCACCATGTAGGAACACGTAGCTTGTGCGACTGCGCCCATCAGGACTCCACGCCCAGTCACTGTCTATGTAGCCGTCGACTACCACCAAACATTGCCGTCAAAAGCAGAGTCTGCGGTACGATGTGGACACAACTTATTGCACCACTCGCATAGCCGCGTGAAGGGCCCTGACCCAAAGACACTATGAAAACTACACAAGGAGGTTGACGATGAAGGCAACGTTGGGTTGTGTGGTGGTGGCCAAGTACATCAAAGAGCCAATCACGCGCAAGTACATGGTCACGTCCACTGTCTCCCCCAGCTCTGCTAGATCATCCACCTTTAGAGCATCCTACCCTTCATGTGTGATAGGGGTGGAGGCTATGGCAACTGCACCAAGGAGGTCAGCAAACTGCTGCCCTACAACGCGGGCGTAACGTGCCTGATGCAATAAGAGTGTCCGTAGCTGGCGATCATGCACGATCTCCATCCCAAGAAACACAGCTGCATGACCAAGGTCCTTCATCCTGTAGGTAGCCAGAAGGAGTGCCTTGGCCTCTTTCACAGTATCCATTAAAAGAGACGCAATCACGAGATCATCCACGTAGACCAGGATGGCGGTGAGGCTCTCAACTGCCCGTCTAAGAAAGAGGGGCAGGTCAGCGTCACTCTCCACGTAACCGGTACATGTCAGTATGCCGATGATCTCCAGGTTCTAACACCTGGGTGACTATTTCAGGCCATACAAGGCCTTTTGCAAGCGCCGGACCTTGTCACCGACCTCGAATCCAGGTGGCTGAACCATGTAGATCTCTTCCTCTAAGATGACGGGGAGGAACGCATTGTTCACATCCATCTGGTATAGCTCCCAGTCGTGGTGAGTAAGAATCCCAAACAGAGCGCGAGCGGTAGTCATGCGACCAACGGGTGCAAAGGTGTCAATGAAATCTACACCCTCAACCTGAGAATCATTTGGCCGTCAAGCGAGCCTTGTAGCGATCAAGTGTACCATAAGGCTTCACCTTCTTGCAAAAAACTCACACAGCCTGTACAGCCTTCGGCCCAGGCGGGATGTCGACAAGCTCTTACATCCTCTGCTCACAGATTACTCTGAGCTCATCCTCACAAGTTGCATGCCACAAGTCTGCATCATTAGCTCATAATGCTTCCTTCAATGCCCCTGGATCAAGCGTCGTCAAGGGAGAGCTCTGGGTGGCTTAGACACATGCCTCTGGACTCGGTCTCACCACAACAAGGTCGGCTGCAGCATCGCAAGCGACCGAGAACTCTCAGGAGACCAACTCGTGGCTAACAGGACATGCCAGATGCACCTCACTGTAGTCCTCTTGGACACTCAGGCCAAGGGCCTCTATGCCAGGCTCGCCACTCCGAACAGTATGAGTCGGGCGTCTAGACGCCGAGTCAGCATTCCGCTGAGCCCTGGAGGCCAATGGTCCGAGACGACCCCCGGGCTCGCCGGAGTAGCCCGATGCAGAGGTGTTCACCTCAAGCTGCGGAGAAGACAGCTGGGCCATAGTTGTAGGTAAAACAGGTGCATGCACGGGAGTGGGTGTGACATGAGAGACTAGCATTGGCACGGAATCGGGTGCGTCTGAGGGGACTCATGCTCATACAGGATCAGATGTGCCCAAGGGATCTGACACCTGCACGGATCAGGTGTGTCAGAGGGGACCAACACTAGCACGGGACCAGGTGTGCCAAAAGGGTCTGACACCGGCACCAGAACACGTGTGTTAGAGGGGACCGACACTTGCATGGGATCAGGTGTGCTAGAGGGGACCGACACTGGCATGGGATCAGATGAGCCAGAAGGGTCTAGCACCGACACAGGATGAGGTGTGCGAGAGGGGACTAATTAGGCTACTAGACCCACAGCCACAATGGCGGGATCGTCAGCAGCCAGAGACCGGACTGCAGGTGAGGGGGCCCGGACGGACCCATCCGCAGGTCAAGTCTCCCCCATCCGCTGAGAAGCCACACACAGAGGGCCGTGGTCGGCTGCCAGCGACAAAAATGATGGATAGTAACGGTAGGTTAGAGCCTCAAAGAAGAGAGCATCTCGAGACTCGACAATGCGATGGCGAGTAGGGTCCCAAAAGCACCAAGCCTTTGACCATGGGGATATGCTGAGGAAGGAACACATGCGTCCGCGAGGTGAGACCTTAGACCCCTACTGGTCCTCGGTGTACCAGACGCAGGCGAGGGACCCCCAAATGCGGGCGAGACTGAGATCAGCACGATGGCCAAACCACAGCTTGTACGGCCTAACATGGTCTGGAAGTGGACCATGCGGCTGTTGGAAATTCTGTTCCAACGTGGCTCTGACCGTCTAGCATTTGCACGGCATGTTTGGGCAAGTTTGGAGATGAAGCGTGAGCTTTCTAGTTGCCTCGTGCTATGTGGAAGGGGATTTGAGACAGTCAATTCTGTGAAGAGGATAACGTCATTTTGCGTTATGTTATGTACATGAACATGATCAAAACATTTATAGGGCTAGTCATGAGCTCTCCAACACACCAAACTGCGTGCAATTCAGCCAAGCGTAGCCCAATTTACGCTTGTCGAACTGCAGGTCTCACCTACCACAGAAACGCCAAACGCCTCAATGGTGCGCACACATCGTGGCGCCTTCCTTCACGTGCCAAGCACCTTTGCCAAGGCGCAGATCCCATTGAACGTGATGTAAGGGGTCCCCTGCACTGTTTTGATTCACCTCCCCCACTTTTGGGTCGAGTTTGGTGATGGGGTGTGACATGCTTTGAAACCTGTCCGCGGACCTGTAGTCAAAATTTTGACTAGGTCCCCGAGTAACAAAATGTTCTATTGAGTTTCGGATGCCGAGCCAGGTTTTTGGCTAAATCCCTCAGTCACAAACTGCACTACAGGATCCGGTGGATTGTCCACCAGATGCCTCGGCAAACCTTCCGGAGCAAAATCTCCAGATGGCACTTTTGTTACTTGGTCCGGTCGATTATTCACCAGAAATCAAATTGCGGCCGGCTCCAAGAGCCGACGCGCACATCCCAACTTTGGAAGCCCATATCTCCCTAGTTACTTGTCCGATTCCGGTGAAACAACTTCCACCACATTCAGCAACTCGTCAACATTTAGGGGCACCTTTGTTTTAGGATCCAAGCAATCCTCAAGCTGTTACATCCACCGGCAAGGTTTTTCTTCTCTTTGGTGGCTCGTTAGCGCCTCCGGGCGCCGCACTTGGACATGCGAAGAGGGAATTTTTCAATAGCGGCAAGCAGTTCCAGATCCACGTCATGAAGGAGAAACCCTTTAAGGCAAAGGACTCCGGAATACCGCACTCAGACCGCATAGAGCGACCCGCATCCTCCATGGTGTAGTTCCAACACTCAGACAAAACGTTCTGTTGGGGTACACCAGGGGCGAAAAGCTGGTGAAAGACTTCGTGCTCAGCACGAAGTGAGCATCCATCTCGCCTAGAACTCACCACCACGATCCAAGCGGAACGTGTTTAGGGGGTGACGAGACTGTCGCTTAGCCATCACAAGCCACAGGCGGACGGCCAACGCGGCGTCACTCTTGTGGCGGAGGCTATAGACCCACCGCATCTGAGTGAAGTCATCGGTCAGGGTGATAACATATCGACCCCGATCAGAGAGCAACTCCACAGGGAGGGGACCAAGAAGGTTCGAGTGGACCAACTCTAGTGGGCGCATTGTCCAAGAGGAGGAGTCAGGGTAAGAGCAGCGATGCATCGTACCTTGGGCGCAAAAAAGACAACCGGTCTTGAGCCGCTTCTCAAAGGAAGCTGCATCAAGACCGAGGGCTGGCTGAGTTCAAATGAGCTTAGACACAGTGTTTGAGCTCACATGGCAAAGGCGACGATGTGAGAAGTGCTATGCTCAGGAGAGAGAACACCAGTGACAAACACATGCACAGAACAGGGAGGGGGAGAACCAGAGGGAATGCAACAAGAAACATGATAGAGGTCATCAACAACAGAGGCATGAAGCACGATGTCACGTGCGTCAAGAGCATTCACTGTGGCAGGGCCAGTAGAGTGCTCAATAGTGAGGCCCATCCTGGTGCATGTACGAATAGAGAGCAGGCTGAGCTCAAGAGCAGGGACAGAGCACATAAAAAATTTACAAGGGGCCAGACGGACCATCAAACCACACAACCCCAACTCCTCGCATAGGCAACGACTGACCAGACCCTTTGCAAACGGACAAAACATATGCAACGGGACCCAACACAATGAAATCACTACGACTACAGGTCATGTGATCGCTGGCACCAGAGTCAATAATCCAGGTGCCACTCAGCTCATGACCAGCTGTTGACACTGTGCAACATGCCACAGATCACTCTATCTTTGCTGGACGCTCAGCAGAGAACTCAGGACAACAACGAACAACACAAGTCTGTGACTCGTCAAGCTAGTCGGTACTGTCTGGTCCATCCTCATCGTAAGCCAACTGAGCTCCATCACAAGCATCACCATGGGCAACAGATGTAGAAATACAATTTGTCGCGAGACCACTCGGCTGTGACAACACACTTGCATCTCCCTGAGTACGAAGCGCCAGCGGTTGATGATGCTCCGCGATCTCAAGGTTCCATATCACTTCTACCTCCTGATGAAATGGACGCGTCAGCTGCAATCGTGGTCGCGGCGCGCCTTGGCCGTGTGTCACTTAAGGTAATCCCCTGCATGTGCGCCGCCTGAAGGCCGCGCATGATCCAAGTCCACTCAAGGGGCTGCTCACACTTCATGTAGCGGTGAGCGCCTCTACAGTTGTAGCAGGGGACAGAGCGTCCACTACCACTACGCACCACCTGTTGCTGCTGCTACTACTAATGTCTGTTCTCGTGTTCTTTCTTCCCTTTCTTCCCCTGCACGGCCGCTGCTATGCCCTGAGTGTGGCCGCTCAGGGTAGAGGAGGAGGAGGAGGAAGCGGTGGAGGTGGGACTGGTAAGCTCGGACAAAGGCGTAGGAGGGGTCGCAATCACTACTGCAACAAGTGGACTTTGCTGATGGGTGATAGCAACCTCATGAGTTGATGTGGTCTGCAGGAAGTAGCGATGGGCCCACGAAAGTAGCTCGAGTGACTCCAAAAACTGAGAGAGAGCCACACGGTTGAAGCCCGTAAAGAGCTTCACGTCGTCCAAGTGGGCCCCCATGATGATGGTGTCGAGTGTCGACAACTGCGTCCCGTCACCGGTCCGAAGGCACATGTAAAGGCGCATTGCGCGCCTCCAGCAGTCAGCTGCAAGCTCCGTGGGACCCTGAGAGAGGGAATAAAACTCACATAGTCGGGCGGCCCTCGTAGCATGGGTCTCCGCAGTGAGAAGAGTCAGGGCCAGCTCCTAGCCCTAACACATATGTGCTCCAGTCCTGGTCCCGGTCTCACCAAGAAAGGGGCGAAAGTCGACCACAGCCTCCCGTGGCATGGCATAGAGAAGACCGTCTATTGCTCTTGTTGCTCTCTGTACCTGGTGAGCGTCGCGAGTCTGGTACTAACTGTGGTAGTAGGGCAAGACGCCCTCAGAATTGGCCCACACCTGAAACAATTTCTCCGGGCAAATAAATCCCTCGTCGCTATCCTATGAGGGTGGAGGTGTTTCAAAGTCCTTCAGTCGCCGCTCCGTGGGGAGGACGACCTCAAGCTCAGGAGATGGTGGACGCAGTATATGAAGACCACCAATGAGAGAAACGCCATCAAAAGTGAACTCTGTTGAACGACGTGCCTAATCCTGACGACAAGAAGGTGGCAGGGTGAGAGGCTATGACCCCAGACATAGCTCGCAAATGCGCTCCTCAAGGACATGAATCTTGTCCTTACGTGTCCCATCCTCTATCCCCTCCTCATCTCAAGCGTCCACCTATGATGAGGGGTGCTAAGGCCGCGGCGCTGTGTACGGTGAAAATTGCTGAACAGATGGTGCACCTCGAGTAAATCCTCTAGGTGGCTACTGTGAGGCTCACAAACGACCCCGTAGTAGCTCAGTTTTCTCCTACAACGCGTCGCTTTGCCGCTACTACTGCCAACGTATCTCATCCTTCGTCTGACAAAGCTTGTCAATCGCAAGTGACTGTGACCGTGGGTTCATGATGCCCGAAAAGGAGGAAGAAGAGGGGTCTCCGAGGCGTTTGCCTTTGTAACGAATTGGCGCCATCAAAGTGCTCAGTATGGGGTCGAACGTCAAAGATGCTCCAAAAAAGAAACCGACCGCGTTTCTCAAGAAGTTGAGATGTCAAGAAAAAATGGCGTTTTGACCCCAGAATTACTGACATCAGCAAAACCAAAAGTGATGTTAGCTTTTATCCTAGCAAAACAACAATAGCATTTTGTTCACTGGCATGTTTTACGCCAGCGTTTTTTCTTGGAAGTCACAGGGACTCCTTGGTGGGGGTAACTACGTCATCCCCTGTCCCACGCTACTCTGTGCAGCCCTCTACAAGCATGCACAGCTCTGTGCATTCCTACGTAGCCTTGCGTAGCCCTCCGCAGCCCTACGCAATGCTGCGCAGCTTTTGTGCAACTTTACATCAGTGCTATGCAATAGTGCTTCGCAGCAACACTGCTTGCTACGGCTATTCTGGCCGCCGCCACTACTGCTGCGCTACTGCTGTTGCTTCTGTCGCCGCTGTTGTGCTGCTGTTGTTGCCCGCGGCAACTAACACCGCGGTTGCTACAAGCTGCTACCGCTGCTGCGTGCTGCCATTGCTCGAAACCGCTGCCGCGAGCTGCTGCGAGCTGATTTTTCCCTTTTTTTGTAGACATGGGCAGCCAGACATGGCTGGTGCTGCCAGCTGATAATGTTGCTACTCCTCGGTGTGGCTGCTGGAGTTGGAAACTGCCGCAACTCACCTGGTGTGGTGGTGGGAAAAATGTGGTGATATCGCTGCTCTAAAAGGCTGCAATGCGTCCCAGGATACGGCGGTGATGATGACTCTCACTGCTGTTGCCGGTGCTGCATCTCTTCGGCACAGCTTAGTGAGAGAGGTCTCGCTGCTCTCATACCATGAGAAACTACAAGGAAGCTTCCTAGCCTTGCTGCTCCTGACGTGGCAACACTATCCAGTCAGCCGGCGCACTAGCAAACAAGCAGGTGCAAGAAACAGCAAGAGTCAGGCTAGTGACACGCGCAAGTCTCATAAGCTCCAATAACTTAGTAATGCATAGAGGAATGACAGCTAACGAGCACGCAGCAGAAATAACTGTCGCGGCGCACGACGGGTGATGCACGCAACAGTGTCAGTTTGTCCTAAAACAAGCCCAAAACCATTGTTTTGGTCGTTACTCCTTGCACAGGTATCAAAACACAACACCGTCTGAACCTATAGATGCTGAATCTCGAGCCGCATGCTACGACTAGTCACACATGTACGTCCAACATCGATCGGTACACAAACAATGTAAAACATTCAAATTGGGCTCATGAGCTAGTACACTGAGAAAACTCTGGCGTCTGTAGAAAAACCACAAAGCACCCCAGCATGGCTCCACACACTGATGCCAGTCACAAGTCAAAGACGAAATTGCAAGGGTTTGGGTAGGGACACGTGCAAAGTTTCAGGAAGCTCAAATTGAATATAATTACAGAGAGAAATGATAACTGATAAGAACACAACATAAACACCTGCTGCGGCTCACAGCAAGTGACGCACACGTAGTGTCAATTTGTCCTAAAACTGGCCTAAAATCACTATTATGGCCATAAACCTGCGCACAGGTATCCGAACGCACCACCGTCAGAGCCTAGAGATGCAAAATTTTGAGCCAGATGCTACAACTTCTCACACGCACAAGTCTGGCATTGATTGGTAGACAGACAATACAAAACATGCAAATCGGGCTCAAGAGTCAGTGCACCGAGAAAACTCTTGCGTCTGCAGAAAATCCAGAAAGGACCCCGGCAAGCAATTGGGATGTCGTGGCAGCTGTCTGGAAGCTGCTAGTACATGGAGCCACCACTCGTCGGTGCCCTGGCGCCAGCTGCGTCCGCATCATGGATCACGTCCTCATGCTCTCCAGTAACGCCGCTCCATACCACCAGTACTGGGTATACGGATAATCACCGTGTCATCGCTCACGACGGGTGGAAGCCTGATAAACCAACACTCCCCTTGGCTGACATAGCCGTCACCGTAGTGACAAGTGAGGGGCTACACTCACTATCCATCTTAAACACCAACCATAATACAAGGTATCCTCGAGATAGTGGTGTAACTCACCAAGTGCCCGGGTCTCAACCGTGCAACACATAATCCACACACCCACGTGCCAAACATCACACAAGAGGTACAAATCAACAAGGTCTCCTCATGACCCTCGGAACATGTCTCCGGGATCCGGGTCTCAACCACAACTGCTCGCATGCATGGAATATACATACCACATCGAGGCAATGGGTCTCCAGGTCACACCGGTACAAGTCACCAGGTTCACGGGTCTCGACCAGCATAACCTCAATCGGAGCATCGTGCCAGACACAAACTAACGACGCTTTCCTCAAAAGAGTGTCAGGCCAAAGCCCACACACCAACACCCCCCCTGGGCTGCAGAGCCTGGCTCCCCCATGGCCACACACCCTTACAAGATAATAGAAAGGGTGACAATGATGCTGGTCGGATTTGCTCCCACATAGCCTCATCCCGGAGAACCGTCACCGCTGTCGTCGTTGTCGCTGTCGCCGTCGTTGTCGTAGCCGTCACTGCTGTCCTCACCTACAACTGTGACTGGTACAACGTTGAGGGCCTCCTCCAAGTGCATCACCTACTGTATGCCTGCCAGCTGCTAAGCTGCAAATTATCACGCGGACTCTGTAGAGTCGAGACGCATGTACAGCTTGTCAAGCTCTGTTGCGGCTCTCGGCCGGGCGGCTGCATCTACAACATGTAGGCAGTCAGTCGCGGAACGAACCTGGCGGTGGACCTCGATTGCGTGCGCGTCGGACCTAGCCGCTGCCTCCTGTAGCCTCGCCGCCTCATCGCGTAGGTCAGCTTTCAAATCGTCTGTCGCTTCACCGCCAGCTGCTTGCAGGACGTCGACACCAGACAACGTGTCAAAATCTGCATTTTCTACATCTGCAATAGGTGCTACCGCAAAGACACCGGCTACTGCTGGCACACCTGTCACTTGGCTGTCGACTCTTGGTCAAACGTCGGCATCCACCAACGTTCGAGGTGTGAATCTGCATCTGCTGCATCGTCACCATCATCGGGAGCCCGTACAGTGTCCTAGGGCTCCTCCCAACCACTAGTGCGTAGCCAATCGTCCACCTGCCGCTGAACGTCCGCCCGTCTTCGACGTGCATCCTGTAAAGACCTCTCAACTGCCTCAAGACGTGTGTGCACATCCTCCACGCACTCCTCGGCAGCCCGCCGTGCTGGAACATCTGTAGTATAGAAACGGCTGCTGGCCTCCCGTAGCTCGGCCATGAGACTTTGCACGTGACCCTCCGCTCGAGCCACACTACCTCCTGCTCCTCAAGCGCGGAGGGCAGGCGCTCAGGTACGGGAACTGTAGCTTGAACGTGTGTAGGTCTGTCGTCGGCTAGAACTACCATGGTGTCAGTAATGCCGGTCAGGGCAGCCATGAAACAGAGGTCAGCAGCTCGCTCTGCATCCTCCATTGCAGATGCGCCTCTAGGGGTGACTGTTGTAGGCTCAACTGATGCCGTGGGCACAAGCGCCACTCGGCTGTCAACAGTGTGGACCACGGTAGTAGCTCCTCTTACACGGGCCGCTACTGCTGAAGCATCAGCTGATATCACCTCCTCCAACTGTCGGCGCAAGTCCGACCGTCTCCACACTACACCGTGGAACGTCCACTCAGCAGCCTCAAGGTGCATGTACACATCCTCCACGTCTATTGACGCTAACCAACGACCCGCACCGTCTGTGGTGCTCCAACGTGTACTCGCTGCACGTAGCTCAAGCGTGAGGTCCTATAGGTGCTTGTCCGCACGTGCGACTACATCCTCCTCGTTGCGAAGCGCAGAGTGTAAAAACTCGAGCGCAGGGGCCTACTCGACTGCTAATGCATCAGCTACTACTCGAGCTACGTCCTCCGCGACAGCTGTGCCTCCACAGACAGCTACCGTAATGGCACTGGCCATAGACAAAGTGGTGGCAACCTCGACGTCTCCTGCCTCTCCGGGTACCCCCTCCACATGTGTATCTGCAATGTCAGATGCTATGGTTGAGGGAGCGTCTACCCCTGCGGAGGCTGTAGCAGCTGCTACAAGAGCGACGACCATCGTGGTGTCTGCACCAACAAGCACGTCCACTGCCGGCGTCTTGTCAGTAGTAATGACTACAACTGCTGCTACTGCCACGACGGCAATGGCTGTCGACAAACCTACTGCTTGGACGTCTGCTCCACATGTGTTAGCTGTCATCGCCACTGCTACCACTGCCCGATCCACTGATGCTACCACACCTGCCTCTGTGGTCGTGGTCTCTGCTACGTCAACTGTAGTCTCCATCTCCATCTCCAGCTCTACGTTTGCCTCCAACATCACGTCGGACCACTCGTCCATCTTTGACTCCACGTCGGACCACTCCTCACATGTCTCGTCCTCACTGAGAGCGCACTGTCGTGAAGCACCATGTATTGCATCCCTCCTGCACTCTCCGGTGGTCGTTGGAGGACACTCCATCCCCCCCTCGACCGACGCACCGGTAGAAGCTGTGAAGGCATGCCGCACCAACCCTACGACTGGGGACGAGAGAGTCATCTCCATGGTGACGTCTGCTTGTGCTACGACTGCTGCCGCCTCCTGGCACGTCTTGCCAAATGTGCCGTCCGTTGCCTCACGTGATAAGTGTGAGCGCAACGACACCGAGCTGAAGGGACTACCACAATAGTGGAGGGGTCAATGGTCGGGATGACTCCAACTGACTCCAGGACAGAGCATAGGAAATCAGATGTGGAACTAAGGTCGGGAGGTGTGGAGTGGTCAGGTGATGACACTCATGGAGGCGAAGATGGCGAGGAGGAAGATAGGGGTGCCTGAAGCGGCACGGTGGCAACGGCCCGCTCAGAGACCACAAGGTCTCTGAGCTGTTGCACCATGCGCTTCAGACCCTGAAACTCGGCGTAGAACACCGCCATAGCTCCACTAAGGGGTGCAACGGTATGAGGTGATGTTTCTGAGTAGGATGGTGGAGTAGGGCGGGATCGTAACCAGGGTGGTTGCCACCCAGCAGGGCGCTGGCGACACTGGCGCCAGCCATGGTATCGGTCACTGCAAAAGTAGCAGCCAAAGCCGTTGGACGCCTGGGACGTGTGCCACGGTTGCAACTGCCACTGTGCTCGTGGCGCCTACCACACCTACACTGCCGGTGCTAGCCAAGGCACCGGCTGCGCCCCTTGCCACGCCGGTGTGCTCATCTCATGAGCCTGGTGTGGGTGAGTCTATAAGACACTCGCTCCCGCTGGCACAAGGCCACAGGGGGAGCCGGGCGATCAAAGCACAGTGTCTCAGATGTGCTGTGACGCTATCACAAGGATGGCCACCACCACGCTGGTAGTATGTTGATGTCCGACTGCTCTACGTCTATCGCGCGGATGCCGTGCGACCTCAAGTCACCTTCGGTGCTGTTGTTGCTACGACTGCTGCTACTACTCCGGTTGCCGTCGCTAGCCGACAACTGTGGCCTCAGACCACCTTCGCTGCTGTTGCTACTACCGCGTCTCACACGGTCGTTGCTGCTGCTGCGGTTGCCGTCGTTTGCGGACGGCAAGTTAGTGCACCAACACGTGGGTGCACCCGGTTTTCTTTATCACTCCTTTTTTTCCTTTTCTTCTCTTCCTTCTCCCCTCTTTTTTTTCTCTTTTCTTTAGGTGATACCTCCTCATGTGCCCCTTTTGGGGTTGTTGTGGGGAGCCCCACTCGAGGACCCTCCCTCCCTTTCTTTTTGGTTTGGTCTGACTCGACTCCTCGAGCTCAACGGCTTCCCCCTCACCCTCACGGGCAAGCCGTCGTAGTAGGAAGCTACACAGCAGCTTCTTGCTACTACAACAGCAACGGGGCCAGCTGATCCTGCCCTCGCAGCTACTGCCCCTGCTCCTGCGTGTGCTGTTGCTGCCACTCCTACAGCGGACGCGACGAAGTAGTGCTATAGCTATTGTTGCGGCTGCTGCCGTCAGTTGCTGCTGTTGCAGCTGCCCACTATCGCTCCTGATGCTACGCATGCTGCCGGACGCCGCTGTGGCTGCAACTGCCCGCCGTCGTTACCGTTGTTGTTGATTGCCGCCACTGCTGCAGCTGCTCGCCGCCATTGCTGCTGTTGTGGCTGCTGCCTGCCGCCGATGCTGGTGCAGCTGCCCACTGCCACTGCTGCTGCTTCAGATGCTTACCGCCGCTGCTATTGTAGCAGCTGCTTGCTGCCGGTGTGCCTACTACCCCCCCAGCCGCTGGTACTATAGCTGCTCGCCACCGACACACCTGCAGCTGCTCGCAGCCGCCATTGCTGCTACAGCTGATGCTTAGGCTACTTCCCTCTGCCGCTGCTACTACAGTTGCTCGCCACTACAGCAGCTACTATGGGTGCTAATGTGGCTGCTGCCCTCCGCCGCTCTGGCTGTAGCTGCTCTTGCTGCTTCTACTACTACGGCTGCTGCTTGTAGCCGCTGCTGTTGCAGATGCCTCCCTCCGCTGCTGCTCCTACCATTGCTGTTCCTCCGACTGCAGTTGTTGTTGGTTGCCGCCACTGTCTCTGCTACCTCCACCGCTCCACTGCAACGTAGTCGTGGTGGGTCCTTCCAGGATCTGCTATTGCTGCTGCTGTGGGTGGCTGCCACTGCTGCCAATCACTAGTGCTACTTCTGCATCTCTGCTGCACAGCAAAACGAATTGTGGCTCGTTTGCTTTAATACCAAGAGAAAGTTCCTAGAACCTTCCTAACCACTTGCCACAACACTAGGCATCAGCGCTAGGTCAGCGTGTGACAACAGTCACAAGTCAGAGAAAAAACTGCAAGGGTCTGGGTAGGGACACGTGCAGAGTGTCAAGAAGCTCAAAATGCATATGATTGCAGAGAGAAATGACAACTGACAAGAACACAACATAAATACCTGTTGGGGCTCACAGCAAGTGACGCACGCGTAGTGTCAGTTTGTCCTAAAACTGGCATAAAATCATTGTTTTGGCCATAAACATGCGCACAGGTATCCGAACGCACCACCGTCAGAGCCTAGAGATGCAAAATCTTGAGCCGGATGCTACAACTGGTCACACCCACAAGTCCGGCATCGATCGGTGAACAGACAATGAAGAACATGCAAATCAGGCTCAAGAGCAAGTCTACCAAGAAAACTCTTGCGTCTCCAGAAAATCCAGAAAGGACCCGGGCAAGCACCCGGGATGTCGTGGCAGCTGTCTGGCAGCTACTACTGCATGGAGCCACCACTCGTCGGTGTCCTGGCCCCAGCTGTGTCCGCATCATGGATCACGTCATCATGCTCTCCAGTAACGCTGCTCCATACCACCATTATTGGGTATACGGATAATCACCGCGTTATCGCTCCTGACGGGTGGTAGCCACACAAACCAGCACCACTCACTAGTGCCGGTGGTTGGTGTAGCCACCTCATCCCTTACAACCACAACCACCACACCTCGTGATGTGCGTGGTGCCGGAACCACGTGCAAGGAGCACATGGGACTACGGCATTTGCCAAGATCTTGGATGGACAAAGACCGTCTTTGTCCATCCACCATCTCGGCAGTGTTGCGGTCGATTCATCAACTGTAGTAGGAGCTGCAGTTTACAGCAATTGTCCTTGCAGCCGCCCCACCGCAATAGCAGTTCACTATCTACGTCGTAAGTGAGCTTCGGCAGCCTACTGGTGCCTACACCTCAAGCCACCCATCAGGGCAGCCGACTGCTTGGCGCACTGGCGTCTCCTCTTGTGACTGATCCGGTTTCCACCTTGCCCACGGCCGCACGTGAGCGTGACCAAATTGACAAAGAAGTCGCATACTGCGAAAGGAAGGCGGAGAGGGAGGTGTGGTCGAGGATTCTCGCAACAGCCCAGAGTATTACCCCGGCAAGGACTACAAGCCCGCTGACCACTACTAGTGGGAGGATGCCGAGACCTACGTATCTCATTGCCAGTCAGCTTCCGGCGATTCCCCGATTTCTTAGCACTGCTCGTATTTTCTTGGTGGTCGAGACCGAGGCCTTCGGAGAGCTATTCTGATGCCTCGAGGAGACCACCGTTACTGTTCCCATGGTGTATGCAGTGTGTTCTCCCCCATGACTCGTTTGGGTTCAGAGAGGATGATGGGGCCCGGTGCGGCTAGCTGCCGGCGCCCCTATACAAGCCCGCTAGGGGCTCATTTGTACCTCCTCCTTGTTCTTTTATATTCAGCGTTCTAGACTTAGCCAAATTCTTATCATCTTGCATCGCACTCTGCTGGTTTTTCCGCATCTCTCATTGTAATCTGTTATGTCCTCCCAGCTTGTGTATATCGGCGTGTAGATGACTGACGGCGAAACTCGACGTCGCTGGAGTGTTGCTCGGTGGAGCCGACGCGCGCTGAGGCCCACGTTCCGTTTGCTGGAGCCACCTACGTCCGGCGATGCACTCAGCTCCGTCGGCGGGCCTCCTCGGCGGTCGGGCCGCCGGCGGTCACCGCCACTGCATATGATGTTTCCATGCACCCAACTCTGTTTCTGGTTGTGGCATTGCGTCTGCAGCGTCGTGCTATGCCTAGGGTCCATGTCTCCTGCCATGTGGCCCTGTTTGGCGTCACTGACTGTCATAGGCACTACCAGGGTTCGGGCAGCCATAACTCTTTGCTGCTATTTTTCTAGCTGATTCTGACCGCACGACTGCATTTGCAGAGTCGGTATTATGGTATGGTCCAGTTTTCAGGCAAAACGGACGACGCCTAGGTTTTGGGCTGTCGGGCGTCTGGCAGGCCTCACCGAGAAAACCCTGCCTGCCAGAAAACAGGTCTAGGACTATTTTCTGATTGGCTGATAAGCTGAGTAACAAGTTCTACACTAGTGGGGGGGAGCTAGAACTTGGAGGGGGCTCCCATTGTTGCTCATTCTTCATTGTCAATCAGTTACTTTCAGTTTCCAGCTGCTTTTTGGCGCTAGCATTGGCGCGCGCACTTCTGAGTAACAAACCCAGAGCTTCCAGACTTCGTCTCTAGAGCAGCAGACTGAGGGGGCAGCAGATTTAAGCAACGAGCGTGGAAGCCCGTACGCTGCATCAACAACGCTGCTGCCCCAACCCGCTACCTAGTATTTCTGTCTTGGTATCAGAGCCAGAGCGTAGCAGCAGCAGCAGAGGACTGACGAACAGGTGCCAGACAACGGAGGCGGACCCCCATACGTGCCAGTGCAGGGGAAATGCTGCCGGATTTTTCCCGGCAGCATTGACCCGCCTGGTGGCGGCGTCAGAATTTTTCCCACGGCCACTGGGCCAGGGGAGATGCTGCCGGATTTTTTCCCGGCAGCACTCACCCCAACGCTCAACGCGAGGAGGTGAGCGGAAGGCCACGTCAGGTGCTTGCTGGTGACGATGCACGCGGCGACGTCCTCCAGGTGTGACTGACAGCAGCAGCCCGCAGCAGCAGCTTGCTGCGGCAGCGAGCAGCGGCAGCACCAACCAGTAACACCAGCAGACAGCAGTAGCTGGCTATTGCGGTAGCTAGCAACAGCTCGCAGCAGTAGCAGTAGCAGAAATTTGTAGCAGTAGCAACAACAGCGAGCAGCAACCGACAACAGCAGCAGTTGCAACCGGCGGCAGCAGCGGTAGTAGCAGCGGCTGCAGCCACAGCCGCAACAGTAGTAGCCGCAGCTGCCCGTAGCCCGCTACTCGCTGCGCGTAGCAAGAGCGAGTGGCGAGCTCGCCGCTCACGGCTCGTCGCTCGTAGTGAGCAGCAAGCTCGCTGCTCGCAGTGAGCAGCAAGCTCGCTGCTCGCGGCTCGTCACTCGCAGAGAGCAGCAAGCTTGTAGTGACCAACAAGAGAAAAACAAAGGGAAAAAAAGCAACAAAAAGAGGGGGGCTACCCGCAGCCGCAGCAGCAGCAGCAGCCATGGCAACCGCAGCAGTGGCAACCGCAGCAGCAGCAGCAGCATCAGTAGCAATAGTAACAGCAGCAGCAGTAGTAACAGCAAAAGCAGTAGCAGCAGCAGTAGCAACAGCAGCAGCAGCAGCAATAGCGGCTGCAGCCCCATAGCACCAGCTACATCAACCGTTGCTGATGTCAGCGGTCGTCCGCTGACGTCACTACTGACATCATCAACAACAAAAAAAACAGGGGCAGTTGTTCTCCTCTGACTTTATTCATCCTAGGCTAATGTCTATGCTGACATCAGCAACACTCAACAAAAAAGGGAAAAAAAAGAACAAAAAGGAGAAAAACACATAACAAACAAAAGGGAAAGAGAGCACCATGACTAACAGCCCCTCTGAGGAGGGGTCCTCCTCTGTTGGAGGCACCCCCTTTCCTGTAGCAGCTGCAACAGCTGCAGCAATAGCAGCAGTAGTAGCAACTGTAGGAGCAGCTGCAGTAGCAACAGCCGCCGCCGCCGCTGCAATAGCAGAAGTAGCAACAGCAGCTACAACAACAGCAGCAGCAGTAGTAGCACCAGCAGCAAGAGCAGCTACAGCAGCAGTAGTAGTATTAGCAGCATCAGTAGCAGCAGTAGCAGCAGCACCAGTAGCAACAGCAGCAGCAGCAATAGTAGCGGCATCAGCAGCAGACTCAGCGCCAGCGGCAGACGGTAACCTCCGTCCTTAGCCCCACTTTGGGCGCCGGCCGCAGGCAAAAGGACTTTGAGACGCCGCCCCCGCCACTTCAGGCCGGCGAGCAGTTCTGAAGCTGGGAGCTCAGCTTCCGGATCTGGGCACAGGGTGAGGGCCTGTGGGCATACTACACCCTCCCTTATGACCCCACCCAGGCCGACCAGTTGTATGACGTTGGTCGCGCCGTCCGTGCCTTAGTCCCAGTCACCCCTCCAGCCTCCCACCTGGCCCTTGAGCCTTTCCTCGGCGACTTCACCGCTTGCGCCACCCCAGACCCCGCAGCCGCGTGGCACATCCTCACCCGGCCCCATCGCCTGTCTAGTGACACCAAGACCAGTCGTCTGCTCCGGGAGTTCAACTCCCTACACATGGGGGAGACCGAGACGGTCACTGCCTAGTGGCAGCGGGCGGAGGAAATCCTTTGTCGTCTCGGCAGATCTACCTCCCCCCCTCTGGCCACGCTCCTTACCATCAAGCACGGCACCACCAGCGCATACGCAGACGTCTTTGTGCACTACCCCTAGGACGTCCTCTCCACCATGGCGGCCCAGAGCACCCTCATGCCTTGGGCATACGAGCTCTTCCTCCGCATTGAGGAAGCTCGTCTGGAGTCCCAGCTCCAGCGCACGGAGGCTCTTGCATCCCCTGCTGTAGCCACCCCTGCCGTCGCCTCCGTGGCCGTCGCTTCCCCCGCCGCAGCTACCTCATCATCTTCGGGGAAGAAGAAGAAAAGCCGGAACAAGAAAACCAAGGGTCCGCCACCACAGCAGCAGCAGCAGCAGCCATCGACCGGGTCCAGCAGTGGCAACTCGGTCTGCCACAACTGTGGCCAGCCCAGGCACGGGTGGTACACGTGCCCTCTCCTGACGGATGAGGAACGCGTCATCGCCACCATGCATTGCCAGCGGGAGCGCCATCTTGCCTCTGCCGCCGTCGCTGCCGCCGGCTCTGACACATCGACCTCATGTAGCAGCTCCGCCACACTGACAACTCCGCTAGTCCAGCTGACACCCGCGCCACAGCAGTACCACCCACAGCCGTCGGCACCTCCGCTTCCATCTCCGACGTTGTCTTTGCCTTACCTGGGCTCCGGTGCCGTCAATCCGCACTCGGCCTACACTCTTGGGTCGTCTTCCCGTGAGCGTCAGCTAGAGCAGTTCATCGCGCTCCAGCTCGGCCTGACACGCCCTCCTCCCCAAGGAAGTGCGAGTTGCATCACTTGCTCTCCTGCCCACCCTTGCATGACTGAGACTGAACTATGATCATGTCCCGTTTCCTCGTCTGTCTCGTCGTCTTCCATGGTCTCCTCTACCCCCTCTTATGACGACGTTGCGTGGCTTGACAATTGGCAGTCTCGGTTCGCGCCTCTTTCCACCTCGTCCGCGTCCCTTTCTTGCTGTCATGTGACCATTAGCGATCTGGCGACCCCAGTCCAGGACCCCGCTGAGATCTGGATCATCAACTCCGGGGCCACGCATCACATGATAGCATCTCGTGAGGCCTTCAGTATGCTCCGTCCTGTCGGCGATGTCTCCGGTGTCCGAACAGGCTCCGGACAGGTGTTGCCTGTCCGTGGTGTTGGCGTCGTTTGTTTCGGTGGTCCTGCCGGTGACGTCTTCCTAACCGATGTACTCTTCGTCCCTGGTCTCCAGCTCAGCCTCCTGTCCGTCACTACCCTTGATCGCATGAGCATGGACGTTGTGCACTCGTGTGGCATTGGCACTGTGTCGTTGCGTCCGTCTGGTCTCGTCGTACTGCACGTCACCGCCCGTGGAAACCTGTGGCATGTGCCTCGTCTCTCCTCTTCCCCTTCCGTCTCCTCCCCGTCGGTCGCCACAGGCCATGTGTTTGTCACCAGCACGCTTTCTCCATTGCATACTTGTCTCTTGCACCGCAATCTTTACCACGTCCACTCTGTCGCCGTCGACAGCATGCTCAGCACCCAGCCGGCAAAGGGCCTTGTCTTGGAGACTTTCCCCCTCCCATGCCCCATTGAGTGCATTGATTCTGCTCAGGGAAAGATGCACCGGTCCACGTACCCTTTATTCTCCTCCCGTGCTTCCGCCCCTCTTGACCTGGTCCACTCGGACGTCATGGGCCCTCTCCCCACTGAGTCCGTTAGTGAGCACGGCCACTACGTCCTCACCCTCACTGACGACTACTCTCGCTACCACTGGGTATTCTGCCTTCGGCAGAAGAGCGATGTCGCCCAAACCATCCAGGCCTGGCTTGTCCTTGCGGAGCGCGAGTGTGGCCGCTCACTTTGCCGCTTTCGCTCTGATCGCAGTGGTGAATACTTGGGTGAGACCACCACTTCTCTTGCCTCACGCGGGATCCACCATGAGACATCCGTGCCCTACACACTCGCCCAGAACGGTGTCTCCGAACGATGGAACCACACCATGGCCGACGCCGTTCGCACGATGTGGATCGAGTCCGGTATCTTTGATGGCTTCTATTTTGAAGCCATGGCCTACATGACCTGGGTCTGGAACCGGATTCCCCACGGTCCCCTTCCCCGCCTGTCTACGCCGTAGCACCATTGGTGCGGTCAGCAAGCTGACCTCCACCGAGCTTGTGTCTAGGGATGCGTGGCCATTGTCTGGCTGCCCGCCCCTCTGTAGGGCAGCAAGCTCACCCCCCGCGGACACCCCTGCACCTTCCTTGGTGTCTCTCGTCAATCCAAGGCTTGGCGCTTCTGGGATCCCTCTCGGCACTACATCGTCGAGCCCCGGGATGCCCTCTTCTTCGACGACCTGTTTCCTCGCGATCTCATTCACTCCAGGTCGTCCGTGTCTATCCCGTCGCGTGGGGGAGTGGTGAGTCTGTCCTCCGTCCTGCCACTTCCGGGTGACGCATCCCTCAGTCCCTCTCAGGCAACGGCCCCAGTCGTGCCCACTGGTCTCTTTGAGCCGGCAGCCCTAGTCGCGTCTGCTGGGCCCTCCGGGACGGCAGCCCCAACCGAGTCCGTTGGTCCCTCCGGGCCGGCAGCCCCAGAAACGTCCGCTGGTCCCTCCGGGCCGGCGGCCCCAGTCGTGTCTGATGGTCCCTCCGGGCCGACAGCCCCAGTCGTGTCCGCTGGTCCCTCCAGGCCGGCAGCCCCAGTCGTGTCCGCCAATCCCTCAGGGCCGGCAGCCCGAGACGCGTCTGCTGGTCCCTCCGAGCCGGCGGCCCCAGTCGTGTTTGATGGTCCCTCCGGGCCGGCAGCCCCAGACGCGTCCGCAGGTCCCTCCGGGCCGGCAGTCCCAGTCGTCTCCGCTGGTCCCTCCGGGCCGGCACCCCCAGTTGTCTCCGCAAATCCCTCCGGGCCGGCAGCCCAAGACGTGCCCGCTTGTCCCTCTGTGCCGGCAGTCCCAGTTGCATACGTTGGCTCCCCCGGGCCAGCAACCTTGTCGGCCTCCATTCGCCCGTCGGACTCAGTGCCATCTCTTGCCCTGCCACGATACACACGTAGCCCAGGCCGCAGCCTCCGACCCAGACGGTCGGTGAGCGCGCAGACTATTGTACCACGCTACATGGTGCCTCGACCCCCCGTGGCTCCACGTGTCTCCTCCACTCCCACGGTCATGATTGGGGACCCTGGCACCAAGGCCCTCGGCTTGACCACCTCAGCCATCATTGTAGACCTGCACCCGGGCTCCGCACTAGGCTACGCCATGCTTCATCACGAGCATCGGCACGATGTCGTGGCTGTACTCGCGCGCATCCCCTCTGGGGCTCGAGATGCACACGCTCTCTTGGTCTGCTCCACAGCACGCCCGGAGGACCCCGCCACCATGCGCGAGGCACGAGCTTCTCCTAAGGCCACACAGTGGTACGCTGCCTGCACCGATGAGCTCGCCGCTATCCGATAGCACCATGTGTACGACCTCGTCGACCTTCTTCCAGGTTGAAAGGCCATCGGCGCCAAGTGGGTCTTTCGACGCAAGTGGAAACCCGAGGGGTCCTTGGACAAGTACAAGGCCTGCCTTACAGCCAAGGGGTTTGCCCAGATTCCTGGGGTGGACTACGACCAAATCTTTGCCCAAGTTGGCTGGTTCTCCACTAGCCGAGCTCTCTTCAGCCTGGTCGTCCAGCATGGGTGGGAGCTGCATCAGATGGATGTGAGCAACACTTATTTCCACGGTTCACTGGAGGGTGAGGAGCTCTACATGGTGCAGCCCCCAAGCTTCGACGATGGAACTGGGAGAGTGTGCCGACTGCGTAAGGCCCTCTATGGCCTGAAGCAGTCGCCTCGGTGGTGGAACCAAGAAATCAGCAGCACACTCCTTCGAGGCGGACTCCAACGCAGCACCACTGACCCCTCACTATTTGTCAGTCCGCGAGGCCAGATTTTCGCCGTTGTTCTGGTTTACGTCGACGATCTCCTCATCGCGTCGCCAGACTCGGCGGCCATCCAGCGTGTCAAAGACTTGCTGCACGCCGCCTACCAGATGAAGGATCTTGGATCTGCCAAAGTCTTCCTGGGCATGGAGCTCGAGCATGATCGCTCCCAGGGCGTCCTTCACATCCACCAGGCCGCCTATGTGCAGACTCTGTCCACCTGCTTTGCGAAGGACCTGCCACTTATGCCAAGCGCATCCTCATCCATGTCACTTGATGGCCAGTTGAAGCTGAAGAGTCCTAACCCAGCTGTTCTGGGGGAGCCAGTTGACATGACCACATACCTACGAGTCATCGGGTCACTGACGTTCCTGGCGATGACGACGCGCCCAGAAATCGCGTTCGCCGTCAACCTCCTGGCCCAATTCTCTTAGGAGCCGCATCACCTTCACTACGAGGCCGCGATCAGAGTCATGCGCTATGTCGTCTCGACACCTCAGCAAGGTCTCATGTTCCGCCAGCAGCCGTCTGTCGTCGCGGTGGGCTACACTGACAGTGACTGGGTCGGCAGTCCGGACGGTAAGAGTCGAACAGGCTGGATCTTTCTGATCGGCGGCACAACTGTGTCCTGGCGCTGCGGCAAGCAGGGTTGCATTGCAGGCAGCACTACTGAGGCTGAGTACGTGGCTCTTGGCTCAGGCACGTGTGAGAGTGTGTGGTTGCGTCGTCTGTTGTCCGAGCTGCGTCATCCTGTCGCATCCATCACGTTGCATTGTGACAATGAGAGTGCCATGGCCATCGCTGACAACGACGGCGTGCATCACACATGCACGAAGCACATCAATGTTGAGTATCACTATGTGTGTTTGTTGTTCCATGACGGCAGCATCAACATTGTGTGGATTGAAACAGCACGACAGTTGGCTGACTTCTTCACCAAGGTACTGAAGTACGGCTTGTTCAAGAAGGCTATGAGCTCGGTCGGTGTGCGTCCGTGAGTGGCTCTCTTTGTCTCTGCTTGCGTCTCTTGGTGACCTGGGCGAGTCTAGTCGTTGACTGTGTCTCTGCCCGCACATGTGCACTACGCTTCTGAGTCATGGGGGAGTGTTGGTTTTCGCGCATCTCTCATTGTACTCTGATGTGTCCTCCTGGCTTGTGTACATCGGCGTGCAGATGACTAACGGCGAAACTCGATGTCGCTGGAGTGTCGCTCGGTGGAGCCGACGTGCGCTGAGGCCCACGCACCGTTTTTTGGAGCCACCCACGTCCGGCGATGCGCTCAGCTCCTCCATCGCGGGGCCTCCTCAGCGGTCGGGCCGCCGGCGGTCACCGCCACTGCAGATGCTATTTCCATGCACCCAACTATGTTTCTGGTTGTGGCATTGCGTCTGCAACGTCGTGCTATGCCTAGGGTCCATGTCTCCTACCATGTGGCCCTGTTTGGCGTCACTGACTGTCATAGGCACTACCCGGATTCAGGCAGCCATAACACTTCGCTGCTTTTTTTCTAGCTAATTCTGACCGCATGACTGCGTTTGCAGCGTCAGTATAATGGTATGGTCCAGTTTTCAGGCAAAACGGACGACGCCCGGGTTTTGGGCTGTCGGGCGTCTGGCAGGGCTCACCGAGAAAACCCTGCCTGCCTGAAAACAGGTCTAGGACTATTTTCTTATTGGCTGGTTAGCTGGGTAACAAGTTCTACACTAGTGGGGGGGAACTAGAACTTGGAGGGGTCTCCCATTGTTGCTCATTCTTCATTGTCAATCAGTTACTTTCAGTTTCCAGCTGCTTTCTGGCGCTAACACTGGCGCGCGCACTTCTGAGTAACAAACCCAGAGCTTCTAGACTAAGTCTCTAGAGCAGCAGACCGAGGGGGCAACAGACTTGAGCAACGAGCGTAGAAGCCCGCACGCTGCATCAACAACGCTGCTGCCCCAACCTGCTGCCTAGTATTTCTGTCTCACTCACCCACAGAGCTCATGTCGTTTTTGCATGGGCCTGCATGTCCAATAATATTTCCGATTTCAACAGCGTCGTCGTGGTGTCCCTTGCGGAACAGCACCACCCTCTGTAGCAGCAGCACCTCGAGCTTCAGCTTCACGCCGGGCCGCATCCCCAGCCGCGTCAGCAGCAGAGTCAGGCTCTTCGTCCTCCCCGAATGTTCTGGCTGTTCTGCAGGTTGCCCTTGTGTCTAGTACAGCTGTTGCATCCACCTTTGCTGCCACTGCACATGTTGTACGTGCACCAGCCAGCACAGCTGTTGGCAGAGCCATTGAGGCATACACAGCAGCGACAGTCAAGCACGGTCCTCTGGCAGCTGTTGCTGTCTATGTCGGTGCCCAGATCGCTGCCGCAGGAGACGTAGTCGCATTAGCAGCAGCTGCAACAACAACGACACTTTCATGTGCCATTGACTCCATTCACACCTCTACCACCTAGGTGTCAGCACTGCCCTCGTTTTCCTCATCGATGACTTGTCACATCCAGCAGCTGATCTCGATAGCTACTACCATCTCCACCCTGTCAGCGGCAATGTTGACAGGAGTAGCTTGCCTCATTGTCTCCGCATCAGCTGCAGATGCATAGAAGCTTCCTAGCCACACTCCCGTTGACCAGGCGTCAGTGCCTAATAAGACGGTGACGACAGTCACAAGTCGTGCACGTAACGGCAAGGGTTTGGCTAGGGGACACAAGGCAGAGTGTCTGAATGCTTCATAAGCATTTGCAGAGAGGGATAAAAAATGACAGGTCCATGGCATAAATACCTGCCGCGGCGCACAGCGGGTGTCACACACGGCGGTCCAAGAGCTGTCCTAAAACCGGCCCAAAACCACTGTTTTGGCTGTAACTCTGCGCACACATGTCAGAATGCTGCGCCGTCTGAACCTAGACGTGCAGAATCTTGAGCCGGATGCTACAACTGATCACACACACAAGTCCGGCATCAATCTGTGAAAGGACAATGCAAAACATGCAAATCGGCCTCAAGAGCCTGTCCACCATGAAAACTCTAGCGTCTGCAGAAAAGCTGCAGAGTACCCCAGCAAGCACCCGGGACGTCATGCCAGCCGCCTGGTGGCTGCTGGCGGGTGAATCCACCAACCATTAGTGCTCCGGCGCCAGCTGGGTCCGCATCAGGGATCTGCACGAGCATGGACACGGCCGAGTGGTCACAGTAAGCTGTACAAACGGACGGAAACAGCTCACATCACAACACTCCCCCATGACCCGATGGTACGCATGTCCATACGCGTGCAGAACTGACACATGTGCACAACTAGATGTACAACAGTCCATGCTCACACACCCCACTCTCAGCCACTCTCAGGCAAGGGGCGTNAAAAACTGCAGAGTACCCCAGCAAGCACCCGGGACGTCATGGCAGCCGCCTGGTGGCTGCTGGCGGGTGAATCCACCAACCATTAGTGCTCCGGCGCCAGCTGGGTCCGCATCAGGGATCTGCACGAGCATGGACACGGCCGAGTGGTCACAGTAAGCTGTACAAACGGACGGAAACAGCTCACATCACAACACTCCCCCATGACCCGATGGTACGCATGTCCATACGCGTGCAGAACTGACACATGTGCACAACTAGATGTACAACAGTCCATGCTCACACACCCCACTCTCACGCACTCTCAGGCAAGGGGCGTAGCCCGACAGAATGAATGGCCACCATGAACTTTCCACGTGCAAGCGCCTTGGTCAAGAAGTCAGCCCGCTCCATGTCCGTGCCGACCCAGATGACAGAGATCACCTGTCGCTCCACAAGATCACGCACAAAGTGATGCTCAAGAGCAATGTGCTTCGTGCGTGCATGAAACACACCAGAGTTGTCTGCGATGGCAAGAGCACTCTGGTTGTCACAGCGCAGAATAATGCAGGGCCCAGACTGACACGAATCACGAAACAGACGCTGCAGCCACACCGCCTCAGCGGCCCCAGCCCCCAGAGCAACATACTCAGCCTCTGATGAGCTACGTGCAATACAACCCTGCTTGCCATTGCGCCATGACACAGCGGTGCCACCAAGTAGGAATACGTAGCCTGTCCGGCTGCGCCCATCAGGACTCCACGCCCAGTCGCTGTTTGTGTAGCCGTCGACTACTACTGAACACTATCGTTGAAAGCAGAGTCTGAGGTACGGTGTGGACACTACGTACCACACCACTTGCACAGCAGCATGAAGGGCTCTCGCCTAAGGACATTGTGAAAACTATGCAAGGAGGTTGACGGCAAAGGTAATTTCGGGTCGTGTAGTAGTGGCCAAGTACATCAAGGAGCCGATCAGGCGCAAGTACAGGGTCACGTCCACTGTCTCCCCCAGGTCTGCGGGATCATCCACCTTCAGAGCATCCTGCCCGTCAGGTGTGATGGAGGTGGAGGTTGTAGGAACTGCACCCAAGAGCTCAGCAAACCGCTCCTCCACAACATGGGCGTAACGTGCCTGGTGTAACAAGAGTGTCCGTCGCTGGCAATCACACACGATCTCCATCGCGAGAAACACAGCTGCAGGACCAAGGTCCTTCATCCTGTAGGCAGCCTGGAAAACTGCCTTGGCCTCCTTCACGGCCTCCATAGAAGGAGATGCAATCAGGAGGTCTTCCACGTAGACCAGGATGGCAGTGAAGCTGTCAGCTGTCCGTCTGAGAAAGAGGGACGGGTGAGCGTCACTCTGTACGTAACCGGCACGTATTAGTGTACCAGTGATCTCCAAGTTCCAGCACCTGGGTGATTGTTTCAGGCCGTACAAGGCCTTGCGCAAGCGCCAGACCTTGTCACCGACCTTGAACCCAGGTGGCTGGACCATGTAGATCTCCTCCTCTAAGGTGCCATGGAGGAACGCGTTGTTCACGTCCATGTGGTGCAGCTTTCAGTCGTGGTGAGCAACAACCCCGAACAGAGCGCGAGCCGTGGTCATGCAGCCAACCGGTGCAAAGGTGTCAGTGAAATCCACTCCCTCAACCTGCGAGAACCCCTTGGCCATCAAGCAAGCCTTGTAGCGATCCAGTGTGCCATCAGGCTTCACCTTCTTGTGAAAGACCCACTTGGCCTGTACAGCCCTCCGCCCAGGCGGGAGGTCGACAAGCTCATAGACACCATGCTCATGGATGGCTCTCAGCTCATCCTCACAAGCAGCATGCCACAGGTCTGCATTGTGAGCTGAGAGTGCCTCCTTCAACGTGCCTGGATCAGGCATCGTTGAGGGAGCGCTCCGGGTGGCTAAGACACACGCCTCCGGACTCGGCCTGACCGTGACAAGGTCGGCTGCGGCGTTGCAAGCGACCAAGAACTCTCGAGAGACCAACTTGTGACCAACATGACATGCTGGGTGAATCTCGGTGTAGTCTGCCTGGATACTCAGGCCAAGGGCCTTCGTGCCGGGCTCGCCACTCTGAACACTACGAGTCGGTCGTCTGGGCACAGGGTCAGCAGTCCGCTGAGCTCTACAAGGCAATGGTTGCAAGCGACTGCCAAGCTCGCGGGAGTACCTCAACGCAGCGCTCGCCTCAGGCTGTGGGGAAGGCTGCTGTGCCAGAGTCGTACGAGGCATGGGTGGATGCACGGGAGTGGGTGTGACGGAGGGGACTGACACTGGTAAGGGGTCAGGTGTACCAGAGGGGACCGGCATTGGCACCAGTACGGGATCGGGTGTGCCAGAAGGGTCTGACACCGACACAAGGTCAGGTGTGCCAGAGGGAACTGACGCTCGTACGGGATCAAGTGTGTCAGAGGGAACTGGAGCCCGCACGGGATCCGGTGTAGAACAAGGAAGTGGCACAGGATCGGGTGTGTCGGACGGTACGGATGAGGCTACTGGACCCACAGCCACGATGGCCGGATCGTCAGCAGCCGGAGACCGGTCAGCAGGTGAGGAAGCCCGGCTGGACCCATCCGCAGGACTAGTCTCCCCCATCCGCCGAGAAGCCACACAGGTAGGAACGTGGTCGGCGGCCAGCGACTGAATGTTGGACAAGTCGCGGTAGGTGAGAGTCTCCAAGAAGAGAGCATCTCGAGACTCGACAATGCGATGGAGAGCAGGGTCCCAAAACCGCCAGGCCTTCGACCAGGGGGAGATGCCGAGGAAGGCACACATGCATCCCCGAGGTGAGACCTTAGAACCTTGCTGGTCCTCGGTGTACCAGAAACAAGCGAGAGACCGCCAAACGCGAGCGAGACGGAGATCAGCACGATGGCCGAACCACAGCTCATACGGCGTGACATGGTCTGGAAGCGGACCATGCGGCAAGCGGTTCCAGACCCACGTCATGTAAGAGAAGCCCTCAAAGGCAAAGGATTCCGGTAGACGGCACTCAGACCGCATAGCGCGAACCGCATCCTCCATGGTGCGGTGCCAATGCTCAGACAAAGTAGGCATCCATCTCGCCCAAGAACTTGCCACCATGATCTGAACTGAATGTGTGCAGAGTGTGACGAGACTGACGCTCAGCCATCACAAGCCACAGGCGGACTGCCAATGCGGCATCGCTCTTGTGGCGCAGGCTGTAGACCCACCGCATCCGCATGAAGTCATCAGTCAGGGTGAGAACGTATCGACCCCGATCAGAGAGGGACTCGACTTGGAGAGGGCCGAGAAGGTCCGAGTGAACCAACTCAAGTGGGCGCAATGCCCGGGAGGAGGAGTCACGGTAAGAGCAGCGATGCATCTTACCCTGGGCGCAAAAAAGACAGTCGGTCTTGGGCGGCTTCTCAAAAGAAGTTGCGTCAAGACCGAGGGCTGGCTGAGTACGAATGAGCTTGGACACAGTGTCCGAGCTCACATGGCAGAGGCGACGGTGTAACAAGCGCTGGTGTTCCGGGGAGAGAACACCAGTGAAAAACACTCGTATAGCAGGGGGAGGGGGAGGAGAAGCACAGGGAGTGCAATGAGACACATGATACAGGTCATCAACAACAGAGGCACAAAGCACAATGGCACGTGTGTCAAGAGCAGTCACTGTGGCAGAGTCAACAGAGTGCTCAACAGTGAGGCCCATCCTGGTGCATGCACGAACAGAGACAAGGCTGAGCTCAAGAGCAGGGACAAAGAGCACATCAAAAATGTACAAGGGGCCAGATGGACCATCGAACCGCACAACCCCAACTCCCTGTACAGGCAACAACTGACAAGACCCTGTGCGAACAGACCGAACAGACGCAACGGGACCCAGCACAACGAGGTCACTGCGACGACAGGTCATGTGATGAGTGGCCCCAGAGTCAATAATCCAGGTGCCACTCCGCTCACGACCAGTCGTCGACACTTAGCAACGTGCCACAGAACCCTCTGCCTCTGCTGGGCGCTCAACAGAGGACTCGGAACGACGGACAACACGGATCTGTGACTTGGCAAGCCAGTCAATACTGTCAGGTCCATCCTCATCGCAAGCCACCATAGCTCCACCACAAGCATCATCACGAGCAACAGACGTAGTAAGACAAGCTGTGTCGGGACCACTCGGCTGTGACAACACACTCGCACCTCCCTGAGTACGAAGCACCAGCAGCTGACGAAGCTCTACGATCGTGCGATCCCGAGGTTCCATCTCACTGCTGCCGCCTGATGAAACGGGTGCGTCTACAACACTCGTGGTCGTGGCGCGCCCAGTCCGTGTGTCGCTCGAGGAAGTCCGCTGTGCGTGCGCCGCCTGGAGGTCGCGCATGATCCGAGTCTAGTCAGGTGGCTGCTCACACTCTGTGTAGCGGTGAGCACCTCCACAGTTGTAGCAGTGGACAGAACGTCCACTGCCACTACTCGTCGGCTGCTGCTGCTACTGCTGTCCCTTTCCGCGTCGCTTCTTCCCCTTCTTTCCCTGTGTGGCCGCTGCAACGCCCTGAGTGTGGCCGCTCGGAGTAGAGGAGGAGGAGGAGGAGGCGGTCGAGGTAGGGCTGGTGAGCAGGGACAGAGGCGTAGGAGGCGTCGCAATCACTGCTGCAACCAATGGACTCTGCTGATGAGCGACGGCAGCCTCATGAGCCGATGTGGCCTGGATGAAGTAGCGATGGGCCCAAGGAAGCAGCTGTAGTGACTCTGACAGCTCAGAGAGAGCCACACAATCGAAGCCCGTAAAGAGCTTCACGTGGTCCAAATGCGCTCCCATCATGATGGTGTCGAGCGCCCACAACTGCGTCCCGCCACCGGTCCCAAGGCGCGTGTAAAGGCGCATCGCGCGCCTCCAGTAGTCAGCTGCGAGCTCTGTGGGGCCCTGGCGAAGGGAGTGAAACTCACGTAGTCGGGCCGTCCTCGTGGCATGGGTCTCCGTAGCGAGAAGTGTCAGGGCCAACTCCCAGCCCTGACGCAGATCTGCTCCAATCCCGGCCGCGGTCTGACCGAGGAAAGGACGGAAGTCAATCACAGTCTCCCGTGGCATGGCATAGAGGAGACCCCGCATCGCTCTCGCTGCTGTGTGGGCCTGGTGAGCGTCGCGGGTCTAGTACTGGCTGTGGTAGTACGGCCAGATTCCCTCAGAATCGACCCACACCTAAAACAGGGTCTCCCAGCAATCGAAGCCCTCGTCACTATCGTAACGGGGTGGAGGTGTCTCAAAGTCCTTCGGTCGTCGCTCCGTGGGGAG
>SZWC01002279.1:184816-214879 GCA_023375785.1 Penium margaritaceum
AGGGGGGGGAGAGATGGAGGGGGATCGCCCGAGATACGCCTAAATGTTCGAACAGGCAGTGTCATCGTGTTATACGGACATTCAATTCAGACTAGATGCATGAAACAGCTGTTTGCGCGCGCGTTGGCCGGCAAGCCAAATCCTAGCATGACCCATGACGGCCCCGCCGCCAAGCTCACTGTCGAATGTCCTTGGCACCAGACCTATCTCCAGAGACCCGCTCCGACCACAACCTGCGGCGAACACGCCCTCGGCAGAGCATCTCGGCGGCTCTGTGTTGTGCTCCTACTCTCACCCTGTCTCTCACCTGATCTTGGGTCGACCTGCGGGCCGCCTCGGGCGGCGACGGTGACGGACGTGGCGGTGCCGTTGCCAACGTTGGTGTTTGCGTTGCTCTGGCTGTTGGCGCTTGTGGCGCTGATGCTTCGGCGTCTGCCGAAGCTCAGCAGCCGGTTCTTGTGCCCTCCGGCGCCGCCACCGCTGCTCGCGAGGCTGATGCTGTTGCGCGAGGGCGCTGCGGCGGCGGCTGCGGCAGCGGCAGCGGAGCGCGAGACAGCGGCGGGGATTGAGCCGCCGGAACCCATGGCGACGCTGCTAGTGCTGCACCTGACTCCTCCGGCGGATCCTCCTTCCCCCGCGGCGTTAGCCGCAACAGTGGCTGCGTTGATTTTGGGGTCCTTTCCGTAGCGGGTGGAGGCCAGGTAGCCCAACAGCCAGTCCTCGCGCTCGTCTTCGGCGCCGCCGGAGGAAGACGGCGCGTTCGAGGCTGCCGCCGCCGCGGCGATTGCTGCCGCTCGTCCAACGCTGCCCATGCTGCCGAGGTCGGGGATTGGCAGAGGAGGGAAGGTGAGTTTAGTCAGGACACCAGAAAGAATTCGAGATGTTGGGGGCCTTAGAACTATGCTCCGCGCACGGCGGATGGCTGGAGGTGGAGAAAGCAAGTTTGATTGTCCTACCACGCGCTCTCCGGCGACCTGTCAGATAGCGAAACGACACAGGAAACAGCCGTTGGTCAACGTAGAAGTATCGCTCTCACAGCAAGCTGTACCAGAGCTTCCGGACCCTCAGCTTCGGCGTTGGTCAATACGCGTTCGACAAATCTGCCACGGAGACACCGCGGTCAAGTGCGAGCCACAGGGCTCGCAAAAACATAGCAAATAGATGGAAATTGATCCATGACGTCATAACGGAGGCTTCCAGAAAAGAACGCAGAGGAACTCATTCCTAAAGGTTGTCGGTCACAAGAAACTATGATATGATTGGCCGCGAAGCTGAACATCAACGTGCAACTAAAACATCTAAAAACGGATACAAGGATGACATGGGTTTAAACATTACCGATCATGATCCAACAGTTGTGGGAACATTTGGTGTAAGAGCAATGTTTCACATCACACATATGACAAGTGGGACCTTTCCCACTCTTCCTTCACTGTGGAGCCGGGACGACAGCAGTGCAAGGACATCGCTTCCTCGAGACAAGGAGGAAAGTAACACAATTATGCCATGTAGTTCAAGCATTTCCAAAAGACAAATTGTGAGAGAACAAGGAAGAAGGCCTTAACCTACCCATGACTTTTAGATGAAGTGGCCAACAACCCTATCGTATCACTACTAATCGTAACTAACCCTTGAAGTATGAATTTAGATGTTTCATTTTGAAAATTGAATTTTCCATTAAATCATATAATAACTATACGGTAAGTGTTTCAATTGATGCCGTAGGTTTAAATCAATACAAGCAAAATCAATTTACACTTTCACATAAAGGCACGTCGTATGCATCTCACCCAAACAACTTTTGATATCTTAGACAACATGCACCAAACAATTTCATAAAAAAAACAATGGAAATTTTTGAACCATGTCTTAGGTGTGACGAATTCGACAAAATCCTTGGCCAACTAGGCCAAAACAATAGTGCTTGGGGGTCTCCGACCCTCAAGTCATCCCGGCGCACCGCCAAGAGTCCTAGGTGACCCCGCTTGAGACACGTGGCTCCTTCGCCCGGTCGGCATGGCACTGCCACGCTACACTCCCCCCACTATGAGTGAGAGCCACATCGGCATCTCCAGTAATCCCGGCGTGGGATTTGAGCCCTGGAGCTCTAATAGAAATGCAACAGATTTTACGGAATCCTTGGCCGACTAGGCTAAAACTATGGTGCTTGAGGGTCTCTGACCCTCAAACCATCCCATCTCACTGCCCAGATTCCCAAGTGATCTAACTCAAGCCACGTGGCTCATTCGACAGGTCGGCGTAGCACTACGACGCTACATTAGGGTTCCAAGTATAACTAAGGATGGGAAGGTACAATGGTGCAAGGATTAAAGACTCATGAATTTTGGTTTTGACCTAGTCAAGTAAGGCTTCATATGACACAATTTATATGAACACTCTAGAGCACAAGTCTTGCATGGGATTTCTGAAGAAGATGAGTGTGATAAGACTCCAAGTGTAGATTGTTATCGCACACCTAGTGCCAAATGAATCGATGAAGGAAGAACGTGGTTGGAATAGAATCAACTATGGACACTCTATGGAAACATATAATGGCAAGGGGTTTGGAGATACTACCACACCTTGGTTTTGGCCTAATCATTGATACATTTCCTCAAACCATAACAATACGTTTTCTTTTTAAAATACATGTTTCCATACATTGAAATCATACATATGAAGTCTGTAGAAGGTAACTGAAGAGTTAAATGAACATTAGTAATTAGAAACGCATGGGATTCAGCAGTAAGATATTCAAAAAAATCTACAATACATGGGATATGCGTAGAAAGGAGGATGAAGAATAAAACATAAAATGGCAAGTACTCAGATTCATTCATGATACACTTACATTTAACATTCCTTTTCATGTGTTACTAACATTTATCTAAAGTTTTCAATCAAAAAATCATGCTCCTTTTCATTTTTTTAACTAATGAAATGTAATCAAATATAACCAGGTTGCAAAGGAAGTGGTCACTCATTTGATAAAAACCATTAGATGTATGTATCATAAAAAATACACGAAACTTTTGCAAACTCAATCAACATTATGTTTGTGTGATAGTGTGTGTGGGTATGTCCGAGAGAGAAAGAGATAGAGAGAGAGGGGGGGAGGAGAGAGAGAGAGAGAGAGAGAGAGAGAGAGAGAGAGAGAGAGCAAGACAGAGAGAGAGAGAGAGAGAGAGAGATGTAATAAATCATTATCTTCTTTCATACCTTTAGTCACCTTAACATATTAAAGTCATGGATTTCAATCATACTCATGAGGTGCAAATGTTGACCCACAAACACACACACATAAAGCCACCTAGAAGAGTGTCGCCACAACACATAACAACTGCCAGAGGATCAAGAATAGGTAGCATGCCTAGCATTGCATCAGTAGAGGAGAATTGACAAATGAGGTCAAATTCACATAATTAATAGTGCACCTTAAGGGCCACACTCCGTCACCTCCATGAGCAAGGAGATCATGGGGAACGTACACAAAACAAAGACAAGAATTACAAAGCTCCCAACAAGAGAAACCAAAACAATGTAGGTCGACATTAATCTCATACATGCAATAGTTATGTGCACGTATAGGGAATAACACATACATTTAGACACTTCCCTTGCACCCTACTTCCTCATGGCCGAAGCCAAAGCAACCTTGTGGCCTTCATGGGAATAGAAAAACTGTGCACGAAGGCCCTTGGTGAAAAATTCAGCACATAGATCACAAAATGAACCCCATACATGGAGATACATCAAATGTTTGGTGCATCCTGCATACAGTGAAGTGCCACATAGATGTGTTTGGTGTGGCGATGATGCACTTGGTTCTCCTTAATATTGAGGGTACATTAATTGTTACACATGAGAGGTATGTGCATAATGTAATTTTGCTAGTCATGCCAGAAGATGCACCACCACGTTGTATCCTTTATTTCTTCACCAAGTGCCTCGTTACTTGCATTTGTGGAAGTGGTAGTCATGAAGTCTTGTTTTCCACTTTTCTAAGAGGCCGCTCCTCATCCAAAGTTGAACACAAACTGCGTCCTACTGTGAGACCTTGCTGTATCTCCACAATGATTTTTCTCACTACACCAAACCACATAGAGAGAATCAAGTGAGAAATTGTAGTCAAAATAAAAGAGTTGCTATGTCAAAAGTGTAAGGAAGGACTAAAAACATTGCATATGTGAAGGCTACCTTGGGTTTTTGTTTGACATGGACATAAGGCTCACTGCATATGTAGAGTTTGTTCCAGGAGTTAGAAAGGCAAAAATCAAAATGTCCACGATCAACAGGTAGAGTAGATCATCAACAAAACTACCAAGTGTGACATCACTTACATTGATTTCCTCCATCCCCTTTGGCATTATTAGAGCTTTCACAAATCTCACACCCTGCACCATTGTAGCATAATATGTGAAAAAATGTCTCACGTATCATTGTTGTCCTATCTTAATCCAACATTCTTGCCTTTTCCATCTGATCTCCATTCCAAGAAACACTCCCATTTCCCTCATATCCTTCACATATTACTACTATCTCAGTAACTCCTTAATCTCTACCATCTAAGTGAGAGATGGAGAGAACATAGAAAGATCATTGAATTCCATAAGCACTACTAGAAATGATCCCCCTTGTCTGCGTACGAGAAGTAAGTGGTCTGCATTACTTTGCCTGACGCCCCCATCAACTATACCCGCTGCAAACTCCTCTTTCCAACACCATGAAGAGTGTTCTAAACCATATGGTACTCAATTTAGATAAAAGACCTTGTCGCTTCCATCATTTACTCCTTCCGGCTCCAACATGAAGATAACTTCTTGTAGCCTTCCATGAAGGACGTTCTTCATGTCCATTTTGTGAATCTCCCAATTAAAATATGTTACTATTCTAAGAAAAACGTGACTACTAGAATGCTTTCCTACAAATACAAAGTTGTTGACAAATTGTGTCCCTATGACTTCATAATGCCCGTTTACGATGAGATGCGTCTCGTATTTTTATGTGGTACCATCATTGTAATACATGATGACAAACACCCACATTGTCCCAATTGTTATTCTTCAAGGTGGTACGTTCACCACATTTCATGTGTCAAAAGAGTATATCTCAATTAGCTCCTCCTCAGTTGCTTGCATCAACGAATGTGATGTGGACATGTCATTGCTTCTTTGTACATTTAAGGAAGAAATTGTGTCAATTTTCAACCCAAAGTCACAAGTGATTTGCTGGTATCTTATCTTTAACGCATACTAACCCTAGTAGGTAGTGTGATGGTAGATATTATATTGCATGTTGCATACGCCCATGCATGACTTCTTGTCTAAAGCTAAAGTCTACCACCCCTCTCATACACTCCGAAGAAGGGAGTGGGTGCTTCTCTTGATGGAGGAGAGTCAAAAGATGCAAGAGGTGATGGTGGAGCTAATGGAGGTTATGGAGCTCATCCTACTTATGGTGTTAATTTTTTATGCTAGTCCTAATGAACTTGATGGCAATAATCTATGGGTGGTGTTTCATTTCATTCCTGGCATGGTGTGTATGGGTTGTTTTTATGAGAATGAGATGCCTCTCATTTTATTGGAGTGACCAAAATAACATAGATAAAAAGAACAATCGTGGGACCTGCATCTAGTAATACGTTTTGTGTGGTGTTCCAAGTCGCACTCAATGAGGATGGAAGGTGGTGGATGGGATGCATGTGTTAGAAGGAACCTTGCTTCTTAGTATTATAATTGTGTTTTGAAAACCACTACTCATGAAAATCCACGTAACGAGATTCGAATAACTTCTTGATATCTAGATCCTAACATCACCATGCTTTTGATATTATGCGGGCTCCTACAAACATATCCCATCCACTCCGCCCATTAAGATTTCTTTTCATGTCATCTGCTGACCGCCAAAAGCAAAACATATTGTCCCACACTCTTGCTATAGTCAAATAAACTCTCTTATTATAGCCTTATTGCCATGGGGTGATCGTCAGCAACAAGTGCCTATAAGAAATATGGTTTCCTACCTAAAAAATGTACATAATAGCCAAACCCCAAAAGCTTGGTGGTACCCGTGTTGCAATCATTGTTTTTCAATGGATTAAGTCAATGTACGATGCTAACACACTATACATCCATTCTACGAAGGTGGACGTAAAACTGCCATCTGATGTTGAATGCCTAAACACAACAAATACTCATCAAATTCATGACTTTTGAACTCTTCCCCTTGATCACTGTAAAGGATACATAGTGGTTTCTTGCACTCTTGTTGTACTCAAGGTAACCATGTACAAATTGTTGTTTTCGTACACCTCTACTCCTTTAAAGGAAAAGCACCTAGTCATCTTTGTATAAGCATCAATAAGACTTAACAAATATCTAATACCCGCAGTTATGGAAACTTGGTACGATTATTCTACATTCCCAATGTCGATTTGAACTAGTTCCAAAGGTGTCGTAGATCTGAGATCACGATGAGGAAATGGCTGCTATGTCATTTTCCCCCTTTTGTAGGCAAAGTAAGAACTAAAAAACTGTTTCTTTTGAATCATTGTAAGATCAAGACCATTTTTGACACTAGCTTAAGTGAGATCTTAGGGGGAAAACAAGCCAATGTTAGCCAAACCTTGATGAAAGATGATTAAAGTCATGTCAATTTGTCCCAGAAAGGAGGAGGTGCGGGTATGTGGATGAGTTGTGATGGATCGTAGTGGTTTACAATACAGATCTCCCACAAGTGGAGTTAGTAAAATCTCTATATGACCATGAAAAATGTTACACCAGTCATACCTTTGTATGGTGCTAAATCCTCCTTTGATATTTGATCATACTTAGATAGCATAAGATCCTTAGTCGTGGGACATGCAACACCCCAGTAAGACACGTTATTGTCTCCGAAATGAACCATTATGACTCCTTCAACCTGAATGGACTCTTGACATGTTGCCTATATGTTAAAGAATAATTGTGGAGCATACACTATCAAAACACATGTGATGTGCAACACATTACATGTGTGTCAAAACACATGTGATGTGTTACATGTGTGTTAAAAATCCAACCTAGACCTTGTGATTCTCATAGGTGATGACTGTAGGATGTCTGATGTTTTTTTCCCTCCAACCCCGTACAAGATGAAACACAATAGTGTGGGGTAGAAAACGTTTGAAAAAGTGATGTGCACTATACAAAAACCCTGAGTTTTTTCTCCTTCACAAGTCGTGAACTCTTCCTATCATTTTTTCAATGTGTAAAACATCTTATCAAGAGTGTAGACATGAGTTGCACAGTAAGTTGCTAGTTCTACACCTCCTGTCTTGCAAATGAATAGTAGACTCCTTATGGCCCCTTCCCCTTAAGTAGTTATGGGTGTTTTCAAGATGTCCCCAACCATTTGCCATTGCTAATTCAGCCTTTTATTGTTTTCCCTCATTCTCGATCTTTCTCTTGGTATTGCTCTCAGTCTCGCTCTTGCTCTTCCTCTTTTTCTTCCTTTCTCTCATTCTACTTCATCCCTTTATTTCTTCTCTTTTTCTCTCTTTGTCTCTCTCTTATGGGGCATCTCTTTTGTGCGGCTCTATTTCTATGAAGGTTGTTTTGCTCAACGGTCAACAATCATGCAAGCGGGCCTCCTACTGTTTAGTTATTGCCCAAGATTCTAGGTGTTTCAATGGAAAGTACTTGGAACCTTCATATGATAAGCTCCAAGGCCTCGTTGCAGAAAAGGTCCCGCTACAAGGACTTTGCCAAAAAACGGCAAAACGATAACATGGATCTCCACAATCTGGTGTGTCTAACTCTATTACATAGAAAACTAAGATGTGAAGTTGCAAAATGATGAGTGAAGTTCATCGTGGTCGTTGTAGTAATGAAAAAGAAGAAAACCATTAGGGTGGTGAGAAAGTTTGTAACCAAAACAATGTAAACAAAATTCAGTCAGCATTGACGTTTCTAACATTTGCACCCTCACCTTTTCACTCAAACTAATCATGTCTCATTTGGACCCATTAACTCATCTTTACCTTTACTACCATCCTAGGAGGAAACATCTGACATGCAATAGAGAATGTCTAAAATCGTATGAAACATGAAAATTGGCCCACATGTTCTCCCCCTACACCTCTAAATCTACCCTACCATAGTATTCTAGAACTCCCATAACCATGCTTTAAGACCATGTGGGAAAAAACTATCTTGTCTTTTCTAGATTCGGTCACCTTACCATAGTAAATTCATGGATGTAAATTAGAATCATGAGGTGCGAATGTTTATGTATGTGCGTGTTTGTGTGTGTGTGTGTGTGTGTGTGTGTGTGTGGGTGTGTGTGTGTGTGTGTGTGTTTGTGTGTGTGTGTGTGTGTGTGTATGAGTCGCTCATACAACCACCAAGAAGAGTTATATTATGAAACATTACAAGTGCAAGATGAGAACGAATTGTTTGCATGTTTGGCGTTACAATAGCAGCGCATAATTGACTCATGAGGTCAAAGTCACCTTAGAAAGAGTGTGCCTAACGGCCACACTCCATGACCCCCATGAGCAAAGTGCACATGAGGAACTTGTAATTGACCAAGAAAAGAAATGGAAAGGTCCCCGAAGTGGGAAACCTGAACAATGTAGGTCAAGTATGATATGAAACATGCAATCAGTTTGCAGAAACATGGGGCACTATGTACATGTACAACCAAGAGAAAGGGAGAGAGAGAGAGAGAGAGAGAGAGATAGAGAGAGAAAGATAAAGAAAGAGAGAGACAGAGACAGAGACAGAGAGACAGAGAGAGAGAGAGAAAGAGAGAGAGAAAGAGAGAGAGAGAGAGAGAGAGAGAGAAATATAGAACGAGAGAGAGGGGGGGGGGCAGAGGAGAGNAGTGGGAAACCTGAACAATGTAGGTCAAGTATGATATGAAACATGCAATCAGTTTGCAGAAACATGGGGCACTATGTACATGTACAACCAAGAGAAAGGGAGAGAGAGAGAGAGAGAGAGAGAGAGAGAGAAATATAGAACGAGAGAGAGGGGGGGGGGCAGAGGAGAGACGGGGGAGAAAGAGAGAGAGAGTATTAAAGAGGCCTTTTCCTAATCTCTAAATATGTTTTCATTTGTTCTTCTGGGTATGTATGTGAAGGCTCTGTATGAGGTTGAAAGATTTTGAATGAAGCATCTGAATATGAATTGTTTTGTTCTTAAATTTCATTCTTTACTTCCCTTAACCAAGATTTGAGATGGTGTATAAATAACTTTGATTGAATCCAAGCATGATTTGTTGTTCAGAATTACAAAAACCTACGAAAACATGTTTGAAAATTTTGCCATGCCTTCATAAGACATTGAACATGGCAATCTTGAAAACCTTCTGTCATTGAATGAATCTTTTGGCGTTTTGTTTGATGATTATCTGAAATGAAACAATGACTGATATGGACCTTACGTTACTCTTCACGAGGTCTTTGAAGGATTTGAACACTTCATTCCAATTTCAATTGCCTATGAAAGATGTTTCATTCTTAATGAAACATCTTTCATACAATGAAACATCTTTGATGAGCAACTTTTGCAGTTGATCAATGAGGAGGTTGCTTCAAGCCCATACTTTTAAAGTTGTTGTAATATTCGTTTGCACACTATCATAACCTTTTCCAACATTTTTATGTTCATTAAAAGGATTGATTATGATCGAAAAACAAATATCATCAAAGTTTTTTCATTTACATCTCACTTTTCATATCCGAAGATGGTTCACGTCACTTATAAAAAGGCAACCATATGTGAGTCATTCAATTATTGAATGGACGTGGAAGAAAAAAACAATATTAACATGGATGTGAATTCAAAACATATTGTGAGGTTTATTTGGGATAAACTCGCTCATCATTTATCCACATGAATGTGTGAATCCTTTCAAATGAATATAAACATGAACACTTCATGTACTAATTCGAAATGAAGGAAACCATGTGAGTTGGTTGAAAACAAATGGATGATGATTTTGCAGGTTGTGCATTAATGTAAGGATTGAAGTATATCACACGTTTCAATTAATTAAATTCATAGAAACAAATTATGAAACAGATTCCATTTACTTTTGTTTTTTTATTTGAAATAAGAAGTCAACAAAAATCATCATTAGGACTTGTTTCAAAAAATAATCATGTACCATATTGTTGAAATTGTGACACGTGTTCAGAAAATTTGACAACGTTCTTCATATTCCTACTATACTTTCATGCTTGATCACCTCATGCACATTTGCCTAATGAAATGAAAGGCATGTGCCATTCCTCCCTCGTTATGGCCCCTTATGATTTAAGGATTTGTATGATCTGTGCGTGAAAATCCCACACAAAACATTATTTCTTCCATTCAATTAAGGGTTTTGCATGCCAAGAAAAATGGGTTGATTCCTTTTTTAAGGCTCAAACTCATGTGGCATTCTTTGGTGTTTCTTCTTAAAATCTTGAATCCTTGTAGAAATTATGTTTAATTTATTTTTCAAAAATACTTGAAGTATCGTTCAAGGACGTTTGTAAATGTCCATGGGAACCTCCTTCACACCAAAAGAATGAGATAATGTTCCGGCCTCTCAATGTGGCGATGTATAAGAAACCCCGCAAAAACCACAATAAATGTGCCCATTGACACAATCTTGCGTGTTGACTAAAACTTGAATGCGATGCACATGCCATTTTATTCTTCTTAGTCCATAGTGCACTACGATTGACTCATCATGTTGGTGGTTTTTCTTGCGATGACATGTTTCTCATGGTTTCATGAGAATTATTCATGAAGTTTCCTTCCTTTCATTATTTCCATTCTAATGGTTTTGTTTATGCATGGCATCATATTAACGTTCAGCCAAATGGCTCAGACACCTATTAAACACAAAGTTTGACTCTCATCCCCCCACAGGCAAAAAGCAAACTCAACAGCCAGGTCAAAAATCATGCTCACTCGTGGCATGCATTTGATAGTGAAGAAAAGAAAAACATTCCATGGGGTCATCGCTACCACAAGTGAATTCTGAGGGAGCCATGGCCATTTTTTTATACTTAAACCCCGTAGTTTGATTAGGGTTTTGCATGCTTAGAGCGTGTGGTGACCGTCCCAAACATAAAACCCTTAATCGAAAGGGGGGATTTTTGGGTGAAAAAAACAAAGCAATTATCGCTCCCTCACTATCAAGTTAGAATGCCCTTCTTTTTGTATACGTGCAAAACTAGTCTTTTAAGGCACAAACCACAATCAAACCCTACCCCAAATTACATTCAGGGTTTTAGGGTTTTATTTCTACGCGGTCTCCTACTAGGCCCCGCAACAGCGGGGCCCAACAGGTTCCCTTTTAACGCATGGGGAGTCTCAAACTCCCCTCAAACTCTAACAAATCCTCCCCCACCTAGTATCACAAACCCTTAAACAAAGGGGATTGTGATTCTAGCGAAGGGTGCCACATGCCATGCATCGCCAATGCATGGCATTTTTTTTCCATGCATTTTTGTCTGTATTCTTTGTGACTAGCGTGGCCGTAGCGGCGAACCATGGGTTGTTAGGTTTGTTTTTGCCAGAAGACGTGCAAATAAGCTTTTGTATCCAATGTTTGGTTATATTGTATAGTAACCCATTATCATTTAGGGGTTTTCATGTTTTGGGTGCCCTTGTACAATGTGGGCATCGAGTAGGTTATATAGTCTTGATGTTTTAATTTCTTGTTTTTTATTGGATACATTTGTGTGAGATGCTGAGTTCAAACCCCCTTTTTGCTGCCCTTTATTGTTGATATTCGTTCCTCGATACTGCCGTACCACCACCTCGTTGATCAGACATGCGTATTTTGGAAGCACCCTCCTGCCGGATGTCCATGTCATGGGGGGTCAACATACGGTTAACAAAATGAAACATGGAAAAACATGCAATAAAACCTTTGATTTCTTTGACACCAGAGGAATTGATCCCATCATGAGGTCACAAGCCCAAAATGCACCATTGAAAACACGTGCCAATCATAAGCAAGCATTGAGTGAGAGTGGTGAGCACTTATGTAAGTCGCTTTTTCCACTTTCATGGGTTCATCATTTCTAGGTTGTATTCTTCTAGACAAGAGAAAGGAGGGTGTGTGTTTGAGAAATGTCATCAAACCTTTTGAGCAAAGACAAAGCTAGCCAATGACTAGCATCGTTGTGTACTCAGTTGTTGGAAGAGTTCATGCGAGACTAATGTTCAAGGATAGCAGGTGTGCGCATATTTGCGGCTTGAAGATAGGCATCGACTAGACATAAAAGTCTAAAGTTGACATTTACAGTTTATTGGCAAGTGGAACGGGCACCTACCATCCTCGTAATCAGGATCCGTTACTTCATGTTTATGCGAGTCGCAAACCAAGCAATTCCCTTATAGTTGCCCTTTTCATTTGAAACATGTTTCAACACTGCTATTAGATACTGCATTTTTGTGTGTTTGAGTTATGAATATTGTCATTTGTGCTTTTCCACAGCGAATTGGTGGCTTTTCATCACATCACACTATTACTTTTTTGTGGTTACTTCGAATTTGTTTCAATATTTCTATCCTTGAAGAGCACTTGAACCCTTTTATTGAGCTTCATTGACTATGTTGCTACATTTGGTGTAATAATATAATGAGTATGTCATTAGAAATGGACATGCTAATGTTCCTTTAGGGTATAAAAGAATTAAAATTCATGTTGATAGATGCCAAAAAATCTCTCATACGATGCAAAGGCATAATTTGTCAATAATGTGATTGAAAACTTCAAATGGAAATTATGTATCTCATTTTAAACTTTCTTCAAGAATCAATCTTTTCTTCTCCATTTCCCAATGTATGTTATCCAGTTCCACACAGAAGTATTCTGTGTGAATTATTGTTTATGGTGTTTTAGATGAGGAAAAAAACCTATATTAGGAAAACATATGATGATTTTTCTACGTAGAGTGGAGCATGATGTGGATTTAATTGATTTTACATGTTTCTTATAGATAAAAATTAGCATTGGTCAAATACTGAAAGGTTTTTCTAATATTTTTTCTACCAAAATAATTTCATTTTTTGAATAGTTATCCATGTGTGAGAATGTTTCTGAGAAATTGGAATTTTCTGCAATATTAATCAATACATTAGGTTTTTTTGTCATTGTATCGTGGGTCGGTGTCAGTTTTCCCTAGATTCAAGAAGCATCTCCTTCAACAGATGAAGTGGATGAGAAGGAGGACATCTCTTATTTTAGGGATTCGGGTTAGTTCATGGAAAATGGACGGTTCATGGGTTTTCCTCTTGCGTGTGTGTTGCCTTCACTTTCGGAATGGCGTCAGTCACATTTTACGAAAGGGTTTTTTTAATGGAAGAGTTTGAGTGATTGGAAGGAGAATGGAATAGCTGAGTTTGATTTTGAGACGAGTGCTACGTTGAAAATTTTCCTACCCTGCTGCAGACAAACTAATGAAGGATGCAGACGGGGGAGAATGGGGAATTTTAGCTTGTACATGCATGTCTTTAGATCCATAGACGTTACGACCAAGGGACCAAGAAAAAAGTCTCGATCTTCAGTGTGTAGTTTTACCTACTTTTGGGTTCCGTCTTCGTCCAGCGGAATTGCATGCTGCGGTATATGCTTAACATTTGTTGGCGTAAAAGGTTCATCACACCCCCCCCCCCCCCCCCCCCCCCCCCCCCCCGACCGTGGGCGAGGTTCGATTCCCNAGGCAGGGCGCATTGAATGGTCGTTTCCGCCACCTCTCACCCTGAGCGGCTGTGATGCTGCTTGCACCTCTTGGTTGGACAATGTCCGCCACTGCTTTGACGTGGCCCGTCCTCGTTGCACCAAAAGGCACGGCTGTCCTTGGCCTCGCACGTGGCTGCCTCGACTTGCGATCTGAACCACTCAGAGCTCCGTTGCTGGCCGAGCCGATATTTCACTCCGCTCTGCTCAACCGTCCATTGATCTCGCCGCCTCTCAGACCTCGGTCCCCCACTAGCGAGTTCCACTCAGACCTCGTGCCACGGGTCGAGACTTCCTTCTGTTCTGCAGGTCATCGTTATGCGTGACCGTATCCGAGTGTCGTGCGTCGAATGTTCTTCACTTCCCATGGCCTCGTTTGGAAATGACCCGATATAGTGTGACCGAATAAGGCTTCAAAAATTGTTTCGGACTAGGAGATAGAGGAAGTTAAACCCCTCTGTTTTATGATAAGGTTTCTGGACAGATGAAATCATGGGCATAATGCTCGACCGGATGAGACAGCACTAACCGGTAGGCATGAGTAAGGCAACGGTCTGGATTCACCAATGAGTCTCTACAATTTATCGGTGACATTCATGTGTAGCTTCGACCGTGTACCAATGGTCGGGATCTCACGTCGGACGCTTCCACTAATTTCTTCGAGATATTTTTCCAATGCCTAATCCGGGCCGTTCAAAAGTTCGGTCGGGGAGTTCAACTGGCCACGAAACTCCTGGAATAAAATGATGTCGCCGAATAAGAAAAATGGATTGTCTCTGGCCGTCGATTGACAGAATCTTCTCACGATCTACCGCCAGAATTCATGAATCTGTGTCTAAAAATCCACATTATTTCTCCTTATTCGGGCGCACTACTGGGTCGTTTCCAGACGTGGCACATGTCGACAGGCCACTCAGGCTCTCTGGCTGTCTCCAAAGCCCATGGGCAACAATCATTTCAACCACAATAGATGGCCTGAACTTCTGGTCGTTGAAACTCTCACCAAAATCAGAATCTAAGCGAGAGCTTTGCAATAGCTCCGCACGAGTCCAGATGGGATTGAAATAATAGTGTGACCGAATGAGCATGTTCTGAACCTTTTAAGGATGAATGACCAGAGCTCATTTAACCTTACACCAGAATTTCTCATGAAGATCATCCGAAACCCGTATTCGACAGAAATCTCACAATTGGCTAACAGATCTGGCTGGTATTTCAAAAACAACTTCAGCAAGAATTGGGTAACTCACTTTCACACTTTAGCCCACATTGATCAAGAACGATACCGCTAAGTTTGCCAACAACGAAGAACTCTGACACAAAAAGCCACAAATGCGAGATAAAATGAAAAATGAAAAACATAACAAGGAGTAGCTCTTTAATACTTGAAATCATTAAGTAGGGAGACGCCATGTACCAAAACCACGACAACAAAAAAAACCAAAAAAAAGTGAAGTACCAAGTAGAATTTCAGCCTGCATCATGTATGAAAAGGGAAAAAACACTTTTTAAAACACATGCAGTGCAACTTTGTTCATGAAACATTAAAAAAATTACCTTTTCCCTTGAAGAACATTTACAACCTTCCATGCACAAAGTTTAACATGCTCCTCATGATCCAAAGCCAGTGCTCTAAGTCAACATCACCTTCATGTAATGTAACAATGCGCTTGCTCTGTTTTGCCCATACATTTAACTCTTCTCCAATCACTGAAGGAAGAAACAAACTTGGCATAAAGATGGAGCATGGGGTATCAACATGTACGCTTTGTCTTCCGTAGAAGAAATGTTGCAAATGTAAAGTGGCTCAAAATGAAGAAAACTGCACTCTTAGCAATATTGTTTCATTTTTCAGTTTAGAGTTAAGTGACGACATACTAACACAAAATTGACCCATCTTGAATTCATTAAGGTTCCATCCAACTACCTTGACTCAAATATGTCAAACTTTCATATTCAACCACTTTTTTGGCTTCAAGGACTACAAAGACACATAATGGCTCTCTCAACCCCAAAGTTCAGTACTTAGAGTCCAAAATCCAACACATATGGAGGTTTCCTTCCAATTTGTCCCTCAATTCACTCTGACCATTAACATGGTCTGCCAAAATCCTCCTCTATGGGTGCATGTCAAAGAATTTGGAAGAGCACCTCTTGTTTATATTATTTTTCTTTGCTACAAAGGTGAGAAGAAAATTCACAGTAAGATAAAAAAAATTATAAGGAATTCACCCAAATTCATCACAATGTTTACACGAACCCATGAGCAGAGAGAAATAACTAGTTTGAAATGAATGAGTGATGATACCATACATAAGAACCATATGAAAAGCATGTTCTTGATATGTTAACGCTCTTTTGATGTACTTTTCAACATCAAGCAATTCTTCCCTCAACATGCCAGACCGTTATGGTCGAGAATTAACATGCAACTATGTGTGAATGTATCAAATTTTGCAAGACCCAAAAAATTGTCGCACCATTGAAGGTTAATTTATGCAAAATGTTTTATATAATCAAACTCATGTTTCAACGTTTAGCACTTGGTTTCAATTGCCTTCTATCTTGATCTAGAGTGAGTTTACGTTCCTCACCAACATACATACAAATAATAAAAAAAAACTTATGTACAACATAAACATTACTCTTTGTAAAAGTACATAAGGTCCCATTACACAGACTCCACATCCTTGACTAATTATATTTGATCATTTCTTTCTTCGAGCAACTCGTTCATTACAAATGTGACAAGATTCCTTGTTCTATAACAATTAATTCTTCAAATAATGATCCACAAAATAAGTAAACTTCATTTAATTTCTTAAACAAATACAAATACCCTAGTTAACTTTGAATTCAATGATTGAGATGATGCATAATTATTCTAGCAAACATTTTGGCGCTTTGAAATAATTTAGGGGGTCCTTTGTATTCAATCAAAAAGAGGGGCATAGAGCGTTAAACTCAACGAGTGGGTAAGTTTAGTTTTTTATTTTGACAAGGATATTGGTTACGTGTGTGTTTTGACCCTCCACATCCAGTTCGAAGCCAATGACAATTCAATCGTTTGGTTTCTGAACGATCGTCTACTCGTTGCTCTCGCATTGAACGTGCAATGAATATCAAACACAAGGCGAGGAGAAATCGGTGGCCTTGGAAACCTCCAAAATGCACGTTGAGGTGCATGAACTCGCGGGGCCAAATTATATTTTGTTTGTTTATTGCCTGAATCAGAAGAATTCAAGGCATAGTGTCCAGTTCTAATGTGACCAAAAATTGTGGGTAGACCATTGAAATCCACGTAACTCTTTTTGAAGAAATTTGGTGGTACTTTGAATTGGATGAAAGTCTGTTTTCATTGAATTTCGACTATTAAACAAAGTTTAACATTGAAATCAAAGTTTACTAGGGTATGGCTCTTCATTGAGGTACTAGTAATAAACTCTACGCTGACAACTTATTCCAAGTAAAAATAAAGGCTCCAATGAAACTTCTCAAAACAAATCAATGCACAAGTCATTAGAATTGGTGGAATGAACCTCACAAGTCACTTACTATCACCTAAAGGCTTCAATGACATTATTGAAAACATTAAGTATATCGCTGACAACATTCAAGTCAAAATCTTGAGTACGTATCATGAAACTTATCTTAGCACAAATTCATAAGTTAATGAATATGTTAACTAAGCTTCAACCATGAAATCAATAAAGTAACAAGAACCATTTCAAATTAACTAAAAATGCAATTGTATATTCAAAGATAAATTCATGCCAAAACAGGCTTGTGGAGGTGTACTTCATGTACAACTCAAATCATTCAATATGTTTATTTATGACATGTTCTCCTTATAACCAAGCATGACACAAAGTGTAAGCTCAAACGTGCACTTTGAGAATGTTACACAAACCATAACACAATAGGGAGTTCCTATGCACTATAAACTACTTTAGTCCATTTTTTCAAAAATGAAACTTCTCGGCCTGTTCTTAACGAAAAGATAGATAGTTATGAAGGAAAAAACAAATTGTTTAGAAAATAATCTTGTGAATTCCATTTCCTTCACAGAAATACTTCATTCCAAAACTAGTTATGCACAATTGTCCATAATACAATCCATACTCCAAGGTTTGAAAACAAGAAAATGCATGGCATTAGTAAAACTGACATTTTGAGTGACTACAAATGTCATTTTTAAAACTAAGGCTAAAAATAACTTCACACTATAAAAACTTTTATTTGATTTTGAATTTTCCTATTTTCCTCAGTGGGATAACTATGTTTTGCAATTTTTTTCTTCCTTTTATACATGAAACAATCTTCCCTAGCCTAACTTCTTTCCAAACATTCAAACCTTAAAATCAAAGGTAGAAACTCCAAAAAATCTTACTTGCATTTTCTAATCCAAGTATCAAAACAATTATTAATTAAATGTGTAATTAAAAAAGGCATATACTGTAATTCCAAAATCAAATTTCAGGCAAATCAATGTCAAATTTAGTTGTGTATGTTCTCTTATGTTCATACCATTCAGGAAGTCACTTCTTCTATGATGACAAATGGGTTTTTAATATATATGCAAACCCATTCATTTAATACTAGAACGTACACCAAAATATTTAATCGTGGGCATAATCATGCTATTGAAATCATAACTGGGGTGCAGCATCAAGTTAGATATTAGAAACCATGTTCATACAAGTTATAGTTTCACACTTCACAAGTAAAAACTATCTATTGATCTTTTTTTAATTCCACCTACTATGACCAATCTAAATACATGAACACGTCAAATACATAGCATATCCAGGTGCTTTGAATATTTCAAACACGATATTTCTTTGTACCTTTCTGTGATGCATGGTCTTCTTTTAACTGCAAAGGACTTTAAAAAAATTACTTTTATTTCAGATTGTTCGAACATGCCTATTTAACTTCCTATATGATGATTTTATCATTATGTAGTACAACCATTCAAAATCATAATACATTTTTTCTTCCTCTCAAATAAGCTGAGCTTGGTTTTACTTCTCCTCATAAAACGTTAATGAACTTTCCTTGTGTATTTTTGCCCAATTTGCAATTTGTTTCTCTTCAAATTCATGGTTAAGTGAATAACTTGTGTTTTTGTTGTTATAAGTATGTTATAAAATACATTCTTTCTCATTAGAGTTTCCTAAAACTATAATGAAAATTCGCCTCATACTTTGCATAGTAGAAATATTCTTAAAATCTAGGCTTATTCATGTTAGCAATTGAGAAATACCCATAAAGGCAGAAGATGGGTTTGATTATTAAGTCATGTACACATTTTATGGCCAAGTTTCCTTAACATTGTCATAATGCCATTAAGTTTGACTATATATTGAAATTTTCTTCATTTAAAGATTATTTTGACTACATTTAAATGATTAATGTTTTGCAAATGGAATGCTCAAAAGAGGAGATTTCGGTAGGAATTTCCTTCCCAAACTCCACATGAATAAATGGTGCACATGAGTGCACATCACGGCCCATGTAATTTATGTTATGTAGAAAGGAAAACTGTATTCATCGAATTTGATTCAAGAGGCTTGTCATCAAAAGTCCAAATGGAACGTGTTACATGGAATCTATTATTAGTACACGTGTACTTCGGAGCACAAAAGGATGACATCAAATTTCACTTGGTATTTACTATGGGGCTTGATTTCTCATCATAAATACAAAGAAAAGACCTAGGATGATCACGTTATGACCTTGAAAAGGATAGTGGTTCTTAGCTGCAAAGATCGGTTCAACATGTTCCTAGCAACAAACATGGTGTAGATAGATGAAGTGGCAAGTATTATCAAGCACCCCTACCATTTCATACTTTGAGAAAAAGATGTTTAAATATGTTATCACTGGTGACCCTTGTGGACCATAATGAATAAATTGTGTGAAAGCGGTCTAGAAATTTATGAAGTAGACATAACAAAGTAAACAAATACTTTAACTGTGTCATAAATCAAGCAAATTTCTTACCATTTATTTTTAATATAATACATTTTTTTATATTGTATTTGGAATAAACAACTAAAATAGAAAACGTAAAGAAAAAATCACTTCAAACAATGATGGCATTTAATTTCAATGAGGAAACCCAGGCATTATTATAATTCAAATAAGATTTATAAAAACTGTTCTCTTTCAAACGTTTGTTATATTAGTGTAATTCAAACTTGTTTTTTCCAAATATCATCATATTTCAATTTAAAAATTTTCTTATAACTAAGATTCACCATTCTTGCTCAACGATGTAAATTGTGCAATTCCGAAAACATGGTGTTTAAGTATACATGCAAACATGAGAGGTGGAAACTCCTATGTATCCTTTTTTGGGAAAATGATCATCTACCGTGAAACCTATCAAAGATAATAAAAGTTGATTGTGTAATTGCTAACCTGTTGTGTTAAAAATGAAAATTATTTCATGTTCATTTTCCATTGCATTCATCATTTTTATGACATTCCATGGTGTCATTGAAGGTGTTCATGCAGAATTTAAGGGGACTTTAAGATCAACATTAATTGAAACATGTGTTTAGTCTTGCTATTATGAGGCCAGTTAAGTTGCTCAAATGAAGTGAAAAGTTTCATTTTCATTGTATTTCAAGATAGTATTAATGATAAAACCTTGTTTCATAAAAGCATACATAAGATTAAAATAGCTGTGGGAAGAAATGATTGGCATTCAGGACTCAATATGCACAAACAATTCGAATCTAGCAAGCCGGTATGCATGCCCCATGAACGAACAAATTCCTACAAGGCAAGAAAGTGTAAGAAATTTCCTTTCAAATTGGTTTTATTATATGAAACACGATTATCCATCATTTCTTGCCATTTCTAGCTACCAACCAATCAACATAAAAAACATCCTTGATGGAAAATATCTTTGAATCATGATAAAACTCTTCTTATCCCATATTACCAGTTTTCTTCCCATTTTCATGTAAGAGGTAGACGCATATTCTTTGTCACAACTAGATCTATGTGTAAGATTACTTTTGTTTCCCTTTGATCTGTGTACAATTTCTAAAAGAAAAGGTTTTATTCTTAAGCCAACCATGTATGAAAATTTCAAAGAGAGAATAAAGCGTCAAGTAACAACTCTTATCCTTAGACAAAACTTGATATTTACCATGAAATCACATTGAAATGTCTAATACAAAGATCAACATTGCATGCTAGTCTAACATTTTGAAACGTGCCCAAGTAGATACTTGTTTCACAACAATAAAGTGGTACAATTCATTATAACATCAATTTTATCTATACGTCCTACATTGGAATGGCACTTAAAAGAGTGGGCTAACAGAGCCAAATCACATCCACCACAAGTTTCGACTTAGAACACCAAAGAGAATGTTGTCATATTAGCCGGTCTACACTTTTTTTTCCTAATCTGTTCTCTTTTGTGGGCCGAAAAAAGATTATAAATTATTAACATCAGTAAACTATTTACAGCATGGTTGATGTGACAACCATGTTGAAAAACTAAACATGTCCTGAGATGATGTATATTGAGACCGTGAGGTTATACATTTAATGCAAACACACCAAGCTTGACCAATAAATGAGGTTTTCATACTACAATTCTCCTTACACACGTGTCTGCTAAGATGAATAATAAGAATGTCATCAAGCATCTTGAAATGACGAGTGAAAGGTACCTGAAGCGTATTGTCCCCATACTTGAAGAACAAAGACGTACCCTTATTGGTCTACATTGCATGAATTTCATCTCTCAATGTATGTAATATAAACTCATTTTTTTGGAACCTCAATCCCATTTTTTCAAGGTTAAGGGTACACATAACATCCTGAAAACGGATAAAAATACAAAATTGCAAACAACATGGTTTGTTGCACCTCAATCCAAAATTATGACTGTCTTGAGATTGAACATCAAAATCTACATCTTTAGATCTATGCAGTTTCTTAAACTCAAGTCATTTTTAAGCTACTCACATAACTTATTTGTATGATAATTTATGCCATTCCTATCCAACTTCTACTTGCCCTAGATTAGACCCATACTTGCCATGGAAAAATGTAGTTTGAATTTCACAAAAATTGTTTTGTGCAGAAAATGTTAAGGCCTATACCCATTTTATCAAAGGACATACGCATATGAGGTTGCTCTTAACCATCTTTACCATGCAAAGAATGCCCAAAATCAAAATTTGAGATCATTTGTTAAAAAACAATCTTCTATGAAATTGAACATTGTAAAATGTTCATTGAAATTACACCACAAGTTCATTTCTTTCTTAATCTCACTACAAATCACAATGTTTTGTGAGCTACATGAGAAAAGAAACATCTTGTATGATTATCAAAGGGAAATGCTATTGAAACATTGTTGAATTAATGTTTTTCAACTATCAAGTTCATTATTGTACATGAAATAACATATTTCGTGCTTTATTAAATGTATTGTGACCTTCTATTCTTGATTCCATGGAAAATATAGGCAGTAACTTCCCAAACTAGAATAATCATTCCCCAAATAGAAAAGAACCTAATACCTACCTCTTGATTGGTAGCTTTCCTACCTCTGATCTATTATAATACATTTTCCTGGTTTGGTTTCTCTCTTCCTTTCAAGCACACTTCCTATAGTTATACCTTGATTTCTTAAAAATTTAAACTTAATAATATCTAGGAATTATATATTCTGAATAATGGATATAAATCAGATAACGTTGGGGCATTGAAAGCCAATTATGCTTTCAGAAAAAATAAAGTACGGTTGTACTTTCTCCTTTCTGAAAACCTATTAGTGAATGTTTATTTGCTACACTGTAACACACACTCACTTGATACACTTTGCAATTTCAGAAGAGAGGTTCCACATAGATGGAGAAAAAGCATCCCCCAACCACAAGCACAAAAGTGTATGAGATAGGTGTTTTAGGTAGTACATTAAGGGGGATAGTAGTAAAGTGTGTGATTGTACTTGTCAGAGAGAACTAAAACAGACATGAAAGAAAATGATGAAAAATACATGAGCGAATACTTATGGTATGCAGTATGGTACGTCGCCCTCGACACTATCCACACAATCATAGGTTTTGCACATCTTAAAGAGTTATCTTTATGTTGCATGGCTTATCACTAAAGTTGGTCGCATGAAAAACATCACATGGTGAGAGTAATGAATCATCATAAACCAATTCTTGGATGTGAAAGACCATTTATTTTGGTGTGGTGGAAACAACAATCTATCATTTGCTTCTAACAATACACATTCATAATCGTATTCATTTCAGGGTCCACTAGCAACACTACAATATAAACACACCTAGTTCACTTTTGAGTTTGTAGGAGGCATCACAACCCCTACAATAACATCCCTTGTCACCTTTTGTCCAAGCACATACGTGTATTGGATGGATACATTAGAAAGTGCATTACATGTAGAAAACGATTTACACGAATGTTGTTTATGGAGAGAGATATGACAGAAAGACTATGATAGACCACGAATAAGTACAAAACTGCCTACTACACATTCTTGATATACAATCTTGCTTTTGTGTACCAAGGAGGACGAAGGGATAACGTCCCATGGTGGGTCTTGTATAACTTACCAAATTGTGGTTGAGGTACATGATTAAGTGTTCAATTTATTCATATTGAAAACATCAAACAAAAGCCTTTGAAAACTAAAAAATGAAATAATTTATGGAAATAAATGGATTATTCATATAGATGTTTAGACAACAAAGAACTATAGTAAAAAACAAGTAGTGATGCATATGGGGTTTTACTACCTACACTATCAGAAACACTCTTGATTTTGACAAAGGTGGGATTCTAATAACTCAAGCTATGTCTTATCCTTGCTTCTACAAAGCACGAAATTGTAATGGGTGGATTTATTGGGTGTTGTGAGTGAGAGAACAAAGCTTTTTACTAGTGTTTTTGAAGGAGATAATTGAAAAGGAAAAGGAAATACACGAATGAAAGAACATTCTTGTAGAATAAAGGTTTCTTAGTGAATACACCAACCCTTACAAAATTCCAGTTGAAACTCTCATTTTTCTTTTCAAGAGTGTCACTTGTTTTTCTGGGTTGTGTAAAGCTTATTGAATGGAATAACAAATACATTTCCTTTATACCTTTTCCATATGGAAAACATAAGATAATAATCATTGACGCATTATAAGAAAAGAATTATTCCACACCAAATTTCAATATTTTCACATGATGGTAGTAACTACCAATTGTCAGCTTCGTACACTTGAAACACACAATTGTGTTTATTTTCTATTCTTCCAAATACACAACTACATACATAATCTTCAAACAAATTTCAGCTTCGTTTATGAGGTAAACATTTGAACTACATTAAACTCCCCTTTCGAAGCACAAAAGTGTTTTTGGTGAGTGTTTTGAAAAGGAATTTTCAAAAGGAATTTTTTTCACTATCTTTTATTTGGTGGAGAGACAAAAAAACCACACAGAGATATATAATAATTATTTTGATGTACGAGTTCTTTCATCACCATTATATGCCACCAAGTTTACTTTTCCAATGATTTATCTCATTTGAAGGGAACAAGCTCCTTGCCTTTTTATCCTAGTTCTAGAATAAAATTACTTGAAGACTCAAAGAAACCTACACTGATGACTTATGTCACATGAGATATTTCATATAGGCCATGAAAGAAACATTTGCAAACAACCATGGAATATTGCAGACCATACATCTATAAGTTTTCACTTTTTCTCTTTAATGGTTCATACTACATTTAATGGTTTGGAAGACATTTTTGTACATTTTCTAACGACAAATCCAAAATATGCCATATGCACTCCCTTGATATATTTTTTATGCCAAGGGGTGTAGGGAACCATACCCCAAGCCACATCGAATGGCCCCTCTCCTAGAGTGAAAAGTTCATTGATTGTTTGTATAAAGTAGTTTTTTTACGATCAAAAGATGATGGACAAATGCATTTCTTTTGCTGACACTTGGAAGGGACAAATAAATAGCATACATTGGAATAAACTTGTGGACATTCAATGGAATTTATGATACACGCCCCATTGCATGCTCCCAATCCTCTCTCACCAGGCAGAGGTTGATCAAGAGTTGTTTCAAATGGCAAACATTCCTCCACTTTCTTACCAACCAAATAGTCCCATGCTAGAGAATGTAAACTTACATTATGCTCGTTCTTTGTTGAAGCATCTTTGTACCAATGAAGATGCATAAACAAGATTTGACTACACAAGTATATCACTTTTACAACGTGTTTAAGCCTTTAAACGATAAGTGGTTTTCAAATACAATCACAAATTTACATCACATCATATATACCTCTAGAATGAATGTTTCACTCTATGAAAACACACGTGTCTTTATGAAAAGTAGGTCGTTCGCCTCCCCTCCCTCCCTCAATGAAGGGGCGGACGACCCCAGAGAGAGAAGAGTCAGCCACCCCCCCCTCCCCCCCCGTCTTTCCCTCATTGCCGTCAGCTCCGAAGGAAGAGGAGGGATGGACGTTCTCCTCCCTTGCTCTTGGAGCCGAGGACCCCAAAAGGAAGAGGAGGGGGAGACGTTTCCCTCCCTTTCTCTCCAACCTCGGACGGGGGGATCGACGGCCTGAGAGGAGGGGCATTTCCCCCTCCACTTCCCTACCAAAGGGTGTCAGAGGGAGGAATTTTCCTCTATACACGCCCGTCGGAAGACATGGCCCCCCCAGACAAATTGACAGATCTCAAACTAATTTTCATCTCTACAAACGTGTGCAAGTGGCGCAGCTGGACACCGGATGGTTGGGAAACATATGGTCATGGGATCGACTCATGATGCAGTTGTTCTTTTCTTGTTCCTCTTTCTAGGCCTGATGGTTGGCCAACGGAATCAAAGAGAAGATTCTTGATTGAATCGGAATTTGAGTGCCGTAAAAAGTGGCCAGGAGCTTGGTCTGAGCTCTACAATGTTTTTTTGATAAGTTCTCAATAATTGTTCTACAATATTTTCCTTTTCATGGAAAAAGGGGGAAGACCGACAGTTTTCCCAACATACCACTCGGTGACTCTTGGAAGATTCCAAGTATCAAACGGAAAAAAGGAGGCACTAGACATGCCAAATTTTTGTTTTTCTTCATGAATTCTCAAGTTGAGGAATTCTATGTCAACTGTTTTCAAAAACGTTCGGAACGGTGAAAATGTTTGTGGTCGAACCCGAGTGTGTGGTCAAGTTGACCATGGGTTTTGACGCAAAAAAAAAACTCTTATCAAGCTCTTCCGACAATCAGCAGTTCTGATATTCTTGTTCTTTTCCGCTCCAAAACACAAAAGGAGGGAAACTGAAAGTTTTCCATGTCTTGGATGCAACTCACTTGGAAATGTTTGAATGCAAGAAAAGTAGCACTGATTGTGCCTAAATTTGTCTGGATAAACCTCAAAGTTTGGGGTAGTCCGTGCAAAAACAGCCCGGAAGGGTGACCGTTAAAAGCAACAACATGGCTCATTGTGGGGTGTACGTAAGCTAAACAATTTTGTTTATGCAAAACGACAACAACAGCATGCGCCACGTTGCAAAACCACAATGGTCACGGCCATTGAGTCGAATTCTCAATGAAAAATAAAAGGAAAACACCGAACGTGTTGCAACCACTCAACGACTCTCCTACTGGTCGCAAGAATGCGAAATGTGCAGACATCACAAACGAGTGTTGATTGCACGGTTACACGGACGTCGACCACATCATTGAAATAAGTGCCGATTGCAATATGTGCAACAGCACAAGTGTTGGTTGCAGAAATTTTCTCAGTGTCGAACACTCCACTGAAAAAGTGCCAGTTGCACTTTAATCAGGGATGCCGAAAGCATTCGTGATGCTAGTGTCGAACGCACTAGTCATGGTCTACGAAGATATGCCCTTAATAAAAGCCGATTCTGTATTCACGTGGGTGTCGATTGCACCAAGAATACTGGGTAAACCATTTGGGAATGGATTTTGACAGAACAAGGGTGTGAGTGCCGATCGCACTCAACACACACACACACACACACACACACAAGCGATGGTGGAAATCCACGCATGATGGTCGATTGACAAGTGCCGATTTCACCTAGAATATGACCAACATGGAAAATTCAAAAATGGCATTCACATGAGTGCTGAACGCACGATTACCATGATGTCGAATGCATGCCCGATGAGTGCGTAAATTAAATTGTTGACATGAGTGCCAAATGCACCATTGTCATAATTACCGATTACACAATTGGCAAAAGCTGCGGGTTGCACTTTTGTCATGGGTGCCGAATGCACCACTAGTGCAAGTGCCGAATGCACTATGGCCATGAGCTGTGATTGGACTAGCCATGCTAGTGTTGATGGTACAACTCATGTTATACGATGCCGATTGTAATAATAACATGGGTGCCGATCGTACCCCGTTGTATGAAGTAGCAAGAACTCGCCAACTCGTTGCCTTGTCAGACTAGCTTTTGATAGACCACCAGACACAAGCATACGATCTATGCGTAGAGTGGTTCTATGGGAAACTGCGTCAAGTGTGTTATTTGAAACGTGTCGTTTGACATTTGCAAGGCATCTCGACGAAGTCAAAGATGGTGATACCGTCAAATCCTTCAAATGGAGAACCAACACGTATGGCTAGAAACAATCACAGACGGCTGTGGTGATTCGATGTATGCCCGAACGGCATAGAAACACGACAATCTCGGTCGTCACCGACTGTGATGATCATTGAAGGTTGAAAACTTTGCCCTGCCGATAGCAGTATGAAACATACTTCTGAAAGAAGAACAAACCAAAATTCAAACGAATAAATCACATGTGTGAGGAGGATGATTTCCTCAGATTTGGGTCATGTTAAAGGTAGACAAACTCCTCCGTATCTGTAGATCGAACGTGCTGCAAAAGCCTTGTCGGTTGAGCACCAATTCCAAAATCTATCAGCTTGCATTACCGCAAGGGGTCAGCGCGCATGATTAAGGACCAGAGACAACCCACTTTTTGATGGATCATCGTATGTGATTCATGCCATTGAACTTCAACCACGTGAAGTTGGACACACGACATGCATGGACAATGTGCACGACATGCATAATAACCTAATCCAAGATCACGACACCCTGTTATGGATGAATTGGACAGACAAATGATCACAACGGTTTTGTGACATTTGAACATGACGACGATATCTGTTGGTGTCTTGGATAAAAATGACGAAACCATTTCACCAAAAAAATAGTTTGGTGGGTGCAGGAAGTGTGCCACGGCAGTCGCACGTCCCATTGCGCTACAATGTTCACAGACAAATGTGATCATTTCATGGCTGTGTCCGTGTCAGGACTATATCATGAGATGTAAAACAGACCTGATCTGTTAGCACGCCGACTTCAATCCTCAAGGATTGCCATCGTCTTGCCTATACATAGTGTGTACTGGATGCATCAGGACCTTTTGGAGGTTCTCTACATCATCAGTCATGGCCGATGCAAACATTGGTCCGTGATTGAACACGTGAAGGATGATATGCTTGAATAAACTCTTAGTGGCAAAACCATTGACACCCTCTCACTCGGTGAGTGATAGATACAAGTCGGGATACCCGACCAGTATCGACGATGAAAAGGTACATGAGTGTACCAACAACCCTGTTCAAAAGGCAAGGATGTTTGTGAGTGGGGGTTGTAAATGTGCCAGAGAAGGACAGAGATTCTTCCATGGATCCTGAAAGGGTTAAGACGCCGCAATGCGGTGGTCAAAAACTACAAGAGTCACTCTCGGGCATATGACAAGATTGACTGAATGTCGAAAGTGACCAAATTTGAAGGCGACACCTTCAGTCTATCATCACTCGACGAGTGAACATGTCATGGACATTGATGGACAAAAGTACGTAAACCGATGCCGATGACATAAACTCATCCACAGTACGTCAAAATCCATCTCAAAGAAGACGAGCGACACTCATTTTCTACTATTGGTGCTTTAGAGAACTATGACGATCAGATAGATTTCGACAAACAACTACGACATAGTTGAGATCATGTCAAGGTAAAATTTTGCAATCAAAGCTTATGACCGTGGAGACAATCTATAAGCCGATAGCTTTAAGCTAACAGTGTGTTAGCACCTACATCTTGGTGGTCCGACCGACCACATAACGAGTCATAATCAACATTGAGGCAAAATAATGACCAGTGTGTCATAACTAGATGTTGAGATGAGGACTCTTCAAGATGGACCTTGAGAAACCATATTCTCATCAGATTCTTTTGATGTTTGGAGAGACATCTCAAAGTTGAGAGCATCGTGATACGGCACACTAGTCGTGTACACCACGGTTTTCAAACATCATGTATATAGATTTCGATCATACCAAACGCATGGTGTAGCATCGGCTATCCAATTTTTTGGAAACCAAACGAAAACCAATCTCCAAGAGAGGTCATAGCGATTACGGTATACTCGAACCCCGCTTTGATGACCCGAAAGGTCACGGTGAAGCGACTGAACTCCCTTGGCTCTAGAGATGGTTCAATTAAAGTACATTGCTGAATGTAAGTACAATATGTTTTGGATGTCGCTACGGTGGTATCCACAACGGTGGTTGTTTGTTGGATGTCTTCGATGAGGGTGATCCCCTCTACTAGTGCCTTGGGTGAGGCACATGAAAAACACTCCGTTGAGTGGAAGTACCGAATGTATAGAACAGAAGACATTGAACAACATGTTTTGTCGTGACTTGGCAAAAACTAACCGCGAAGGGTTCCCAAATGGAACCTTTGGACGTGATGACATAAGCACAAACGATTTAGGAACTAGTTGTTCCAGGATCACTGGATGTGACTCGGAAATGTTCAATCACACTCACATGGAATTGACACTTGAAAGGTGTTTTTCCAACTTGTGCTACAAGGATTGCGATCATGGTACATCCGTTTGGTGAGTACCATACAATGAACACTTCGTTTGTGGATAGAATCCATGGTCGTTGAAATCGGTCATCTCAGCTAACCTAGTTCAAAAGCAGTGTGCTTTTGACAGGGACGTGAGTGGCAGCCTACGGTACCCATTTCAGAGAGAAATGAGGGGAAGATGGTTGAGACCAAGGTCATCTAGGTCGGAGCATTGTCATGTCTAGTTATGGACTTTGACGGCAGTTGCGCATGCGAGACGACCAATGCCGCCTCGTTCAAAGATGAGTGCAATCTTTGAACAAAAAAACAGGTGTGCTCAACAACCATGTCTTAGGATCTTGGTGCCTCCCAACCCTAAGATGAAGCTAGCATGCGATTCGCATGGGCTT
>SZWC01002279.1:215085-228643 GCA_023375785.1 Penium margaritaceum
GTGTGCTCAACAACCATGTCTTAGGATCTTGGTGCCTCCCAACCCTAAGATGAAGCTAGCATGCGATTCGCATGGGCTTAGTGGAGCTTGGTTGAGTTCAGCCAACCAATCCACAGGTGCTGAAAGAGGTCTAGTAGACCTACGCATGGTCATGAACATGCGGTTGCATACCGAGAGGATTGATATTATCTTGGATTGCACGTATTGATAATGTTGCAGGGAGGTACCACCTCGGCAACAACCCCTTGGAAGAAAACATGTTCGAACGACATGGAAAGTGTTGTGTGGACCTCGATAGTTTTCACGAAGAAGCCCGGTTAATTGGTCGCACGGACGCTCCTTGCAAAGGGGGAGGAGGCATCACCATAACTGCTTGCTGAACAAGTACCACACGAAATGTCGGAAAATTCATCCTGTGGACCCACTTCCAAACTGACAGGAAATTGTTGACAATGTATGTCCCAAAAGGCATCAATTATGCCACTGATACACACGTGTGATGAGTCTTCGGTGAAGAATCACCAACACTTGTGAAGAACGTACAAGGATCGTATGTGTCTCATCTTGGTAAGAGCCAAGGATCACGTGATCAACACTGGTATGTGGTTGATTGTGCGTGAACATGACGCAGCCGTGTTGCGGATGACAAGAGTTCACATAGGTGATCTTGTTTGCATTCCTTGCTATTTGATTTACATCATGAAGTACGCGATGATCAAACCTCCGTGAGCAAAGACGAACCGGGACTCACTGTTGCATGCGAATGATCAGACTCACAAAAACCATTGGTATGTGGTTGATTGTGCGTGAACGTGACGCAGCCGTGTTGCGGATGACAAGAGTTCACATAGGTGATCTTGTTTGCATTCCTTGCTGTTTGATTTACATCATGAAGTACGCGATGATCAAACCTGCGTGAGCAAAGACGAACCGGGACGATTCGAAGCAAAGGGGGAGGAATGTAGCGTACGGACCATTTTTACGGTTAATAATGGTCGTTAAATAATAATCAGGTATTTCGGGTACTCGAGGCTCAGGTTTTGAGGAGCCAAAGCCCGGAAAAAGATATGGGGTAGAGTCGAGTTTGACTCTAGCCCGGAAAATAGCCCGTGGCCGGATTTGAGGAGAAAGGAGTGCCGCGATGGAAAATCCATCGCGTCACTCCTCCTCCACTCTAGTTGGTCGCTAGGGTCTTGTTTCAACGTGGCCGTGCCACGTGGAACGATAGGGTTTTTAGATTGCATGTTTGTAAAGATGCCCTATGACGAATATGTCCGTTCTAGCGCGGTTCGTCTCAGCCAAAATGGCTAAGGCGACCATTCGCCTCTCCTCCTTGGACTACACTATTTGAGGGCCTATGTTTTGGGTTCCAAAGTTAGTCGCAAAACGGACCACTTCCGTTACATCCCCCCTCCTCCACAGGTGAAGTTCTATTGGCAAAGTATACAGAGTCCATGAACCGCATGGACACGCAAAAGCATACACTAGTGTACAAGAGACACTTGTCTAAAGAAATGATTCCTCTACAATATGTGCACCAAGAAAACCGCTGAAATGCAATCCAGGGTTTGAGGGGTGGACGAGTTTTGTAGTTTGACATTTAAGTTTCATTTTTTTTCTAGCTCACGAATGTAGAATGAACATCATATCCACAAAAATCCCACTAAAAATGTTTCTCGACATGTTTTTCATTGAAATATCAAAATCGTCTTTTTCATTACTAAATCATAACATGCAAATCCCATGGCACACGCACCATATGCATAATTTCATGCACATCTTCTAAATCTACATACCTTATACTTTTAATGTGGAGGGTATAAAATGGGGATGATAAAACATACCTAAGCGTTTAGTACTTAAAACATGCAATGGTGGTCAATTACCATGAATGTAGCACACGTGCAAATCTTCACCTTCAGTCCTTGGAGAGTAGGCAATAAATGATAATAGAACACTAGACATGAGGATTTTTTCCCTTTAAGATTTATCTCAAAACTATAGATATGTAAGCCTTAACTTGTGCTAGTATTTTCATACACGATTCCTTACCTATTTTTTACCATGTCGTGTACAAGCTCGCAAGTGTGGATGAGTTTCTTGTTATGTTAACCAATATACTTTGGTGTGCCATCCATCATGGTAAAAGAAACCATCAAAAAGTTCAAAGAAGGAAGATATCATCGTAGTATTGTACAACATTGTGTGAATGTCCATAAAGAAAGTTAATGGCGGCTTAAATCATGTGTGTCATCCATGAATTGCATCATGGAACGAGCATGAAGAGATGATGAAATTGCAATAACATCCGACTTGTGTCTTGTAAATGTTTTGGCTAAAAAGAGCAAGTTAATGTGTTATGGCTGATGAAAGGGTACGCCCATTATGAAACAAATTCTAATCCTGAATTCCATTTATCCGGAATGTATTCATGCTCCAAATTGGTGCTGAGAATTCTTTGCAGTTTAGAATTGAGTGTGCATTCTCCTAAAAAACGTATTGTGTAGCAGCCTAAAAACAAACAAAACATTGGATGCCATGGAAAAAAAATCACGTATTTTCAAATTTTTCAGCAACATGGTTAAAAGTATTGCCATTAGTATGGCTTACTTGAGACATACACCAATTATTTTTTCCACAAAGTGCATGACTGAAAATAGAAAAGGGATATGGAATTTACATGAAGTAAGCAATATTTTGACCTGGAACTTTTTCATGTACTACAAGGTTAGAGACTATGGACCATAAACATTTTTACCTAGATTGTTTAATGGATTATGAAGATTGTGACCCGTTTTCATATATGAAGCTCATTTAATACTACCTTTCATCATGTAGGAGCACATTGTTTGGTGCAACCAGCTCTCTCTATTACATTATGTTTTCAGATAACACTTCATAAAGTTCCATTTGTTTTGTTAACCATGGATTATGAGGCCATGTAGAACATATGTACTTCAAATAACCAAAGCATGCGAGTTGAATTGTGTGCAGAATGCTTCGTGCATGCATCAACCATTACAAATTATACATGAGGAATGATGGCAAGCATATGGGATTGTGAAGAATCAGCGTCATCATGAGTATGAGTTCAAGATCTTCAATGTTTTGAACCACTATTGTCCCTACCATTGTCCCTAATGACTTCACTTCGGTTTAGATATAATTTGTCATGTAGATGGAATGGTGTGACTTTAGGTATGTTATGTACGTTGCACTAGATTTACATCCTCAATCCATCATGTACAGTTAGGCATTATGTGTTAGCTTGTTGGTTTTACATCACTCAATCTTCACATGGTATCAAAAGCTTTAGGTGTGTAATGCTCCCAAAAACACTATGATATCGATTTGCAATAGCTATAGTTTCATCAACATTTCTCATTATCGTCACTTGTACTTCTACTCATGCTTTCCATGGATAAAAGGAGTTCATATGAACATTGATGTAGAATAAGTTCCCAAAAAGAATTCTTATTGTATCTCCATTCTCAACCTATTGGAACCCACAACAAAGTAAGAAAATGGTGAATTTAGGAGATAATTCTCATATGCTGGACTACATGTTACAAGGGTTCCGTAAAGGCAATTCTATAACAAGCATTTTGGTGGATATATTATTCCCTTTCTCAAGCTACTAATGTGTTTTCATAGAAGTTTTTTTTAAAGTGAAGTCGCACCAGATGTTGATTTTTCAAATAATTGATGAAAAACATTGATAAACCACTACCCTTAGGAAAATTTATTTATTGTCAAAAATATCATTCACATTGTTAAAACACCCTAATGATGCTTATTGTACACCTCAAGTCATGTTATTAATTCCCATCATACATTGCTCTAGAGACCATGTACTAAAACCTACTTCTACATAAAAAACTAGTGCCATCTATTGAGAACATTGAAAAAATTAATGCAATCTGTTTCAAGTTCTATTTGTATGGTCATCATTGTAAAAATACTCTTGAAAATGCTATTGTTCAGGTAGCCATTATTTTGACCATGTTTTAAAGCTCATGTTTCTCCTTGGTATGCAAACACGACTTGGACAGAGAGGCTCGCTGAAAGCGACTCAAAGATATGCCAACCCAAACCATGCTGCCTGTATGAAAGGAAGTGTCTTCCATGTAATAAAAAACAATTAGACACTAAACATGCTATTGTTGAGCATGCTGACATGACCCATGCCATTTGAGGGTAATCTAACACCATTCTGCTTGTATGAAGACCTTCCTCATTGGCTTATACCATTGCTTTTTAAGTTCCTACATTCATGCACGTCTTTACATGTATCACTTAATAGAAGGAGGGGTGTGCATTCCACACACATTAGTATACATAAAGTCCACTACGTATAGGAACTTTCCTAGTCATAGGTTTCCTTTATTGTTCCTTCCTCGTTTGAACTACAAAATTGTCTTCATGTGCACCTCAACATCAATGGGCTCAATTATACATTTGCTAAGAACTTAAGGGGAATCTTAGATGTCAAACGCTATGTTTTTTTAATTAAACCTTTATTTTTTGATAGTTTTTCCATGGTTTGACATGTCATAAGATCATGTAACCTACTAAGTATAAAAGTGACATCAGAAGTCTTCAGTGGAGCGATTACTACGCTAGTGCTAAGCTCCAATTCGACGAAGACAACATTGTGTTTGGAGCACTGTATGCAATGTTACGGAGTAAACGGTAGATTCCTAAGTCCACGTTGACTGGGAATTTTCTTCTGTATGGGTCAAACAAAAATTCGGCATCCAGCCTTGGAGCAACTTAAAGGGCTTGAAAACTACTCTTCTATGGTGGCATGCAGGCTTGTGCATGCCCCTAGCTGGCTCTAGCAAGAAGAGAGCTAATTGCTACATAGTACTGCACCTCCACCCTCGTCAAGGAGCCCTGTAGCTGAGGAGGCAAGCATCATGCACCTTGAACATGAGGCCTCCACTTCATCAGCAGCCTCACGCATGGAAGCAAGGCCCCTTCTACCAACATGGGCTTATCTAGTGCAAGCTTTGGGAGGATCTGATCGACAATTCTGATGTAGAAGCTTGGAGAGATCAACGGTTATCATGGGAAGACTTGAAGTGTAAGCAACCTCCGGAGAAAGCTGCACCGGAACACCTAACGAATCTTCCTTAAGGTGGAAGCTTCTCCCTCAACCTGCTAAGGTGACTGTTAAAAACTCTATAATACAAGAAGCTTCTCTTGAAGGAAGCTTCCCTGTTCTAGGACAGGAGAGGGAGCTGACCTAAAGCACTTGAAGGAAGCTTCTCCTTCAGTTAGTCAACTTGCTAGGACTATAGGTATAAAAGGGGGAGCGCCTCTTAGTTCAGATATCTCTCTACAACTGGTGACTTGCACACATGATGTCATCATGCATGCGTGTGTCTTGCTCGCATGATGTCATCATGTGTTTGTTTGTGTGTGCATGTGGGAGTGGCAGAGCAGATGGTGGTGGTGAGCCGAGTCATAACGGGGCTGCTGAAGCACTCCATCAACGCCACCAAGGCGTACATATCAGACCACACCAGCGGTGTCAACCGTGCCATCGAACTTGGCAGGTGGGGCTGTGCTGTGCTGAGCTGTGCTGTGCTGTGCTGTGCTGCGGTGCGCTGTGCTGTGTTGCGCTGCGCTGCGCTATGCTGGGCTGTGCTGTGCTGTGATGTGATGTGCTATGTTCAGGGATTAAAAATCACAACTTCCCTTGCAAAAAACAGCAATTCAATTGCAAAGGTGATTGAATTGTCATTTTTATTGCCATTTTCTTCCATTCTGTGCTTGTATGCAGTTCAAAAAGGAATCCTCCCTCCCCACCCCCATTTCTTTGTCCTCTCACCGTGCGTGGACAAAGTTTCGCTGCACTGTGTTGCGCCGCGTTGCGTTGCGGCATGCTGTGTTAAGTTGTGTTGCATTGCGTTGTGCTGCATTGTGTTGCGTTGCGTTGCGTTGCGCTGCGCTACGCTGCGTTGTGTTGCCTTGTGTTTCTTTCATTGTGTTGCATTGCGTTGCGTTGCCGTGCATTTCATTGTGTTGCATCGCGTTGCGCTACGTTGCGTTGCATTGCGTTGCGTTGCGTTGCATTGCGTTGCATTGCATTGCGTTGCGTTGCACTGCGCTGCGTTGTGTTGCGTTGTGTTTCTTGCATTGCGTTGCATTGCGTTGCGTTGCCGTGTATGTTGCATCGCGTTGCGTTGCGTTGCGTTGCATTGCACTGCGATGCATTGCATTGTGTTGCGTTGCGTTGCGTTGCATTGCGTTGCGCTGCATTGCTTTGTGTTGCGTTGCGTTACGTTGCATTGTGTTGTGTTGCATTGCGTTGCGCTGCATTGCGTTGTGTTGCCCTGTGTTGTGATATGTTGTGTTGCGTTGCCTTGTCGTGCATTGCGTTGCATTGCTTCACGTGCCCCCATGCAGCACCACCAACCTTGCCCTGCCATGATCGTGATCTGGTCTGCTGTTTGCTGCCCGATTGCGATGCGTCTGTTTGGGCCTGCAGGATGGCTATGGCCTCAGGCCTGGGCATCATGGTGGGCCCCACTGTTGGTGGTCTCCTATTCAAGGTGAGTGAGTGAGCAGAGTCTGCAGCTTGGCACAGTTTCCCAAGGGGCCCTAAGAATTCTTGCCTCCTCTCCTCCTCCGCCTCCTCCTCCTCCTCCTCCTCCTCCTCCTCCTCCTCCTTTTCCTGCTCCTCCTCCTCCTCCTCCTCCTCCTCCTCCTCCTCCTCCTCCTCCTCCTCCTCCTCCTCCTCCTCCTCCTCCTCCTCCTCCTCCTCCTCCTCCTCCTCCTCCTCCTCCTCCTCCTCCTCCTCCTCCTCCTCCTCCTCCTCCTCCTCCTCCTCCTCCTCCTCCTCCTCCTCCTCCTCCTCCTCCTCCTCCTCCTCCTCCTCCTCCTCCTCCTCCTCCTTTTCCTGCTCCTCCTCCTCCTCCTCCTCCTCCTCCATGCGAGTCTTCTCCTGTCCGTCGTCGTCACTGCTATCAAGATGTGGATGGAGATGTGTCTCTGTTGATTCCTGCCCTACCATCATTATCGTCCTCCACTATCTTGTCCATTTGGTGTAAGTGCCCTCTGTGGCCTTCCTTCTTGAACCCCGTGCATCCCTTCCCTCGCCCCCCTCCCCCCCCCTCCCACCAATGCCTCGAACAGGTAGGAGGATACCCTCTCCCGGCCACGCTCGCCATGCTCCTCTACGTCGTAAGCTCGGCCATCGTGGTCACCCAACTGCCGCCAAACGAGCTCCCTCCAGCCGCCACCCGGAAAGCCCCATCCTCGTCAGCACCAGGTGGTGGCAGCGGCCTGCTGACTTGGCAGAGCCACCTCATCTCGGACGTGTCCATGCTGGCGCGGCTGCGCGTGCTGGCGCTGTTTGCGGTGCGCACAGTCCTGGGGCTGGCGGTGCAGGTGTTTTGTCAGGGTTTCTCGGCGCTGCTCATCTACAAGTTCCACTTTCACCTGGTCACTTTCGCGCGAGGAGCAAACTCCTCGAGCTCAGACCAACCTATACTTCTTTTGCATCTGCCTCTTGTGGACAACTGTTTTAAGAGTCTCAAAGGTTAGAACATTACTCAATGATAGGCAACTGAGAGGTTCTTATAGTCCTAGAGCCAGCCTCTAGCCTAGGCGCGGAGTGGCTTGTTCGATGAGCCACTTTGGAGTTATTGTGGATTCCATCATCTCCCTTGTCTACATGGCTCTCCCTACGACCGTAAAGTGGAGCCAGCCACCAGGAAGGACCTTGGAATATTCTCATATGTCTCTTAGAATACTCCTGTCCTCCTTTTGGTCACAAACAAAAATTACTCACTCGGCTAGGATTTGACCCAGTGACCTCTCGCTACACAGACCAACTCAGGGACGTCTAACCCCGAAGGATTTCTTCTAGATATTGGCACTCCCCCTCTATGCCTATCCGCGCTTGGTGTCGCGGTTAACTGATGGCGGTTGGGGTCCAATAGCGAGATTGGCACAAGTGTTTGGCGCGTGCGATTGGTTGATTTGAATTGTAAACGGATTTCGATGTTCTTTTTAACGAATGGCATGAGTTAGATGTAACTCGCCGTCCCCTTTGACTCATCACCCCCCTCCGAACTTCACCCCATCCACTTGCCCATGCCACTTCATCCACCACCGTCAGATCGAGGGCGAGTAGCTGGCTGGAGAGGATTGAGGGCAACCCATGTCTAGAGCCGCTGAAACCCTAGCCCAACTGCATGCATTCTCTATCTTGCTCACGTCAGTTCTAAACCCCTCGTCGTCCACTGTCTTCGGTCCTTCCACGCTCACCAACTACTTGATACACCGCCCCATGGCCTCCTAGCCAGAGCCTAGGAGGAGGGCCTTCCTTGCTCCCCGTCATGCGTCCTATCAGCCCGTCCTCAATGCCTCCAGCAACTCCCTTAACAACGCCGTTTCCAACGCCAGCCTATCATCCGTTCACGCCCTTGCACCGTGCGTCTCTCCTACAACTAACACATCGCAGGTAACGGTGCCTAAACGGCAGCGGAAGCGGCCTTGAGCGTACGTGGCAGCCTCACAAGAGCATCTTGGAGTTGCTGCGAGACTCCCTCGCGTGGCTGGAGCAGAGGACGAGGCCGCATAATCACATAACTGCATCCCCTCGGCTCCACCTCGTGGAAGAGGTGCGTTTTGCGCTGGTGACGAGGGGAGGAAGTGGAGTGATCCTAAGCATACTCACTACTTGTTGCAATCCATCTTAGAGCAGCCGTCCCATGTTAGGCAAGCGAAGTACATGGCAGCGTAGCACTAGCCGGCTATCATGACACGCTTCCACATGCTGGTCAACGAAGACAGGCTGACTAATGAGCTGGAACCCATCCATTACGAGCTGAAGCAAGTGAAGGACCGTGTGAAAACCCTCAAGGCGGGTTACAGAGCACTGTGCTTCCATCGGAAGATCAGTGGTGCAGGCTGGGTGGAAGGGAAACCAATCCAGGAGTAGGAGGTGTGGGTATAATTCAAAACAAAGACAAAGGAGGGTGTTGATGCATGGAAGGAACCGGCCTTTATTTGGTTGGAAATGTGCTACAAATACTCGCCAAAGGATATGGCGACAAGGCACCACGGACGGAGCATAACGGCGATAGCATCGGGCGCAGCAGCTTGGGGCGTTGACCGACCGAAGAGTCTTGACCAGCAGCTTGTTTTGTTGGCAGACAAGGAAAACACGGCACCTGCGCCGAAAGAGGCCGATGTCCTCTTCATAACTCACGACAACAGAGTGCCCATTGTCGGCTTGAACGCCACGTCCGACAGTGAGGAAGAGCATGGGGGAGAGGTGGGAGGAGGTTCGACGTGGGCAGGCCGGTACCAAGAGGCCTACGAAGGTGGTTATCTGCCCAAAATTCTAGCTGGTGGGGATGTCGTAGACGTTATGGCCATGGAGGAACGGGAAAGGGGTGAGCGACTGCTGGCGAGGGCAGTTTCTCCAGATCTGGGATCGGGGGGGGGTACATGTATCTGGCATGTTGGCTGTTGTAAGCGTGGAAGTGGGCGGAGAGCATGCCCACGGGCCATGCCCGGTGGGTAGAGACCTCGGACCTGCTCTTAATGGTGTAGCCGGGGCACGTCGTGGGGGTAGTGTTGGGGCAGGCGGTGGTGAAGGAGGCGGGGCATCCGTTGGCGAAGCAAGCGGGGCAGCGGGTGGTGAAGCAAGCAAGGTAGGCGGTGGTGAAGGAGGAGGGGCATGCGGTGATAAAGGAGGTAAGGCAAGCTTTGGTGCTGGAGGCGGGGAAGCCGGTGGTGCTTGTGGCGAGGCAGGTGGACCTCGTGTGGCCCGGGCAGCACCAGCACCTGCTGCACCAGGGGCAACAGGGGGTGGTGCAGGCGGGGCAGGTCTTAGGCTAGGAGGAGGGGCATTGGAAGGTGGGGCAGCTGGTGGTGGTGCTAATGCTGCAGTAGGTGGTGCTGCGGGGAGGGCACCTGGACCACGTGTGGCCGCCGGTGGGGCTGTAGGGGTAGATGGTGGGCAAAGGCCTGGAAGGGCGCGTGCTGGTGTTGGTGTGGGTGCTGGGGAGCGAGTCGGTGGCGCTGATGGCGGTGTGAATGATCCTGAGGTTGAACATTTTTTTGCTGAGGGCATGGGGATAGACCTAGGAAGGGGTAGGAACGGTCTGAGTGCTCGACGTAGTGTTGCACATGTAGCACTAACTCTGGCTAACTGTTTGAAACGTTTCCATGGTGTGGACTGTAATGCATGGTTGGACCGTGCATGCCACATTGTCAATGATGTGCTTGACATTGATGATGCCAAAAAGGCACAGATTATTAACAAACTGACGATAAAGCCCCGTAGTGCGGAGTACTTGCTGAAGTCGAAGCCAAGTGTCCTAGAGAAGTGGTGTGGTTAATGTGGTAAGTGTCTTTCCCTTTGCACTTCACTGAGCAATATCCTGCCAACTATGCATGAGGATACTAACATATTGTTTCTGCAATGCCATGTTTGTGTGCAGATTCGGTCTTTGGAAGAATCTCATTCGCATCGAGGTCCAACATGAGGCATATGTTGTAGCGTTCCTGTTAGGATTTGTAGTGTGCTTTTGTGTGTTCAGCCTAAGGGAACTGTCTCATTGTCGTGTGTGCCATGCTGCTAGTCAAAGTGTTGCTAGCAGGAATGCGTATAGTAGAGGTTATTCAGCAGGCAGACGGTATAATGGTCGTACCTTGTTGATGAGAACTCCTTGATTGTCTTTGGTTATTTATGACTAATTGTGCTTTGCCATCATTATTCCCGGGTGTGTATACCAAATGCTTCTACAATGCATTGCTAGAGAATGACACAATGAACATAGTAAAGTACTTCATGAACTGCTTGTCAAAGGAGAAAGCACTTTCATGCAATAGGCATGGCACGCAAAGCCCTGTCTGTAGCATAATCTAAGTACATCTCTCCAGCCATGTTGTCACGAAGACGTCTTCCCTCAGCTACCCCAGGAGGGTCCTCTTCGGCCTCCAAGTTCTCATTTCCGGGCTGCCATGCCCTAGCCTCTTCCATGTTGACCATGAACTCCTTGATGTAGTCATTGTGCTCATTGCTGCATTTGATGAAGATGTGCAGAATGCAGCATGCAGCCACGATGTCCCTCTGTGCATCAAGACTAAAGCCTTTCATGTCTGCCAGGATTTTCAATTGGTGCTTGATTTGGCCAATCACTCTCTCCACTGTCATGCGAAGAGATGAATTACGAAGGTTGACCAATTCTTGTGCGTTCTCGGGCTCGAATCCCTCACCATCACCATTGTCCTCGCGTAGATGATAGCGGACACCTTTGTATGGTGTGAGCAGCTGGTTGGAAATTGGGTAGCCAGCATCAGCCAAGTAGTAGCGTCCAGGTGGAGCGTGGAAACCGTCGTTGCACGCATCACGATACACAAGGGAATCGTGTGCACTGCCCTCCCAACCAACGTGAACCCACACAATGTTCTCATCAAAGTTGATCGCAATGAAGACGTTATGAGACTTCTGACCCTTCCTATTCTAGTAGGGACCCTCCTCTTCCTTCGGGACCCATGCCGATATGTGCGTCCCATCAACCGCTCCAAGAAAATTCTTGAACCATGGCATGAAACGGCGGGATTTGGCGATTTTGGCGGGTACATGGGCCTCGTCTGGGAGCTTGATGATTGCAGGTCCAAGTTCGAGGACACGTTGCATCACACGACAGAAATGACGGCCGATGGTCTCTTTGGAGTGTTGGAATGTCTCAACCTTGCGGTGTTGACCTTTGCCTCCAAGCATGTGGCTCAGAAACATTGCCACTGATTCGTCCATGTCAACATGGCGGGTTCCCGTGAGGCCCAACACTTGTAGTAGTTTAACAAGAGTGTCGAAACACCACGGGTCTATGCCAAGAACCTCGTAAACCCTGAGTGCATTGGCATTTGGACTGAGAAGCTCTGTGGCATAGGCATCCCCAGTGAGGGGCCGTGTCAGGTAGGGCTGTTTCATGAAGGGAAGTGCAGCATAGATGCACAAATATGTGGCGATGAGCAGGATTTGCTCATAAAGCCAGTCTGCGTCATGCATTCCTTCCCCTGCTACATCTGGGAATGGGGGGTCCATGGCCATGTGGTTTGATGGCGTTGCTTCCCAAGGAGGGCTGGCGCTGAAGAGGAGGGCTCACACTCGCACGCGCAGTTGAAACCCTAGCTGATGCCGATAAGTACCAATGAGACATGGTGGTGACTCACAGCCAATTGTCGACCGCGGGTCCTCCAGGACAATGAGGAACACTCGCGAACCCGAAAGCGACCAATTTTTTCGATGGTCAGTGAAAAAAAGTTATCCACCCCGAACTGAACGAACATGTGTGCGAAACTTCCTATTCTTACGTCAGCACAGGAGGAGGGCCAATATCTAGTTTCCTCACGCCCATCCAGCCGTGGCCATTGTTTTACACAGTCTGTAGGCTTCATAACCGTTCGATTCGGTATTTAGGTGTTGTCTTTGCGGGCCACGGTCGTACACGAAGAGATCGGCGATGTCCCGAAGTCGGTATTGATGTCCTGTTTGATGCAAGGACATCCCGAATACATTTGCGTCGCTGACATCAGAACCTAACAATGCGTCGACTGTCTTATTTTTCGAATCTGGCATCGCCTTCGGAATGTGCTGACACAGGGTGCGGCTGGTAAACGCTGGAATGCGTCGTTGGGCCTCCTCAACGATGGATTCCAGCGATGTCGGTCCTGTCCGCGGTGTTTATGTTTCACAGTTCGTCCACGTAGAGTGGCTCGGCCCTCAATATCGATTCGTCCGGAAGAACTTCCTTCTTCCCTTGCTCTTTCGATCCTGGCGGGCCCCACTTGCCACACCAATGGCTGAACAGAATCTTCCCAACAATCATCGTTTCTATCAATGACTTGTGGTCGTCCATAGTTGGAAGCTCGATGCTCGTCCGCAGTTTGAAAAGAGTCAATCCGGACCTGACCGCCTGAATCGCTCTCCTGACCGGCGATGAGAATGACGAGTGTCCACGGAGAAGTATTTGGACTAGGAAAGTCCTCCAACGAAAGGTGCAAAGAATTGTCCGATAGCGCTCAACGATAGATTCCAACGTTTACCAGCCGCACCCACAATCTCACGCTTCCCAACACGAGCCTGCAGTCGACGTCGCCGTTACGATTACGGCCACGGCTGGCAAAGGGTGAGTGGGAATGCGAGTTAATCCCACCCCCAAGTTTACCCACCCACCGGTCGTCGTGGATGGTTGAGGGCGAACATGCAAAAAAGGGGTGGCGGACAGGTTTGTCGCATACGTGAAACCTCGGCGAAAACACTTAATACGCGACTTGGCTTCCTCAAGACCATTCCGGATACGAAAGATGATAACCAGCCTTGACTACCGAAACATCAAGCGTATAGCCATACTTTCAGGGTAGATGAGAAAGAACATGCTATATCTAAATCTATATCTATATCTATACCTACATCTATATCTAAATCTCTATCTATAACTATATATACATCTATATCTATATCTATATCTATATCTATATCTATATCTAAATCTATATCTATATCTATATCTATATCTATATCTAT
>SZWC01002280.1:0-10151 GCA_023375785.1 Penium margaritaceum
TCGTGTTGGGCAGGCGCGTTGTCCCCCCCCCCCCTCGCGTGTAAGGGTTTGAAATTCAAACTTCGAAGATTCCTTCCACGTGGCAGATATGGATGCTAGGACAAGGTGGCACTATGAAACATTAGCCAATGAAACCGACGGATTCTGCCACCTCATCGATTTCGACAGTTGCATTATTATTATTAAAATTCCCATATTTCTACATGTTTGACTTAAATATTTTTTATGTTGATGTTGGGTTTCTCATTCAAACTCAGGGTTCAGATGCATTTATAGCGGGTTACCGGTGAAAACGTTGCCCCAGAGTTTGCGATTTTTAAAAGGGCTGACTGTTAAAATATAAACTCTCATTTAGTCGCTCGCCGTCGATCGTTCGGCCGTTGTCGATCGATCGACAATTGTCGATCGTTCGACCGTGGTCAATCGCCCGACCACTGTCGATCATTCGACCGTGGTCGATCACTCCAGCACTGTCGGTCATTTGACCGCCGTTGCAGGTCGATCGATCAACCACCGTTGATCGATTGACCGCCGTCAACTAGTCTTAATGCAAAGATGACCCACCAACGACTGAAAACATCAATGTGTGGCCAATATGTCGAAAACGTTTCTTTGTATACCCCATATGTAAAAAATTATTCATAAAAAAAATTAGATATCATTCCATTGGTCATCAATAGGCATTTTATTCAATTCTTAAGGTATTTATCTTTCCTAAAGTGGTATGGATTGGTACAGTTGAAAATTTCAACCCAATGCAAAGGTACATGGGTGGCCGATGTGGCCGATGTGCCACCCATCACCCCGATGTGCCGAGGTGCACATCAATGTGCCGGGGTTCGGGGTGGCCAGGTCAACACTGACTCTCGCACAACTCTGGCACAACTCTGGCACAACTCTGGCACAACTCTGGTACAACTCTGGCACATATCTGGCAGAGCTCTTGCACAACTCTGGCACAACTCTGGCACCACTCTGGCATTACTCTGGAACAACTCTGAGACAACTCTGGCACAGCTCTGGAACAACTCTGGCACACCTCTGGCACAACTCTGGCACAATCTGGCACAGCTCTCGAACTCTGGCACAAATCTGGCACAACTTTGGCACAACGCTGGCACAACTCTGGCAGAACTCTGGCACAACTCTGGCGCAACTCTGGCACAACTCGGGCACAACTCTGGCACACCTCTGGCACAACTCTGGCGCAACTCTGGCACAACTCGGGCACAACTCTGGCACACCTCTGGCACAACTCTGGCGCAACTCTGGCACAACTCGGGCACAACTCTGGCACACCTCTGGCACAACTCTGGCGCAACTCTGGCACAACTCGGGCACAACTCTGGCACACCTCTGGCACAACTCTGGCGCAACTCTGGCACAACTCGGGCACAACTCTGGCACACCTCTGGCACAACTCTGGCGCAACTCTGGCACAACTCGGGCACAACTCTGGCACACCTCTGGCACAACTCTGGCGCAACTCTGGCACAACTCGGGCACAACTCTGGCACACCTCTGGCACAACTCTGGCGCAACTCTGGCACAACTCGGGCACAACTCTGGCACACCTCTGGCACAACTCTGGCGCAACTCTGGCACAACTCGGGCACAACTCTGGCACACCTCTGGCACAACTCTGGCGCAACTCTGGCACAACTCGGGCACAACTCTGGCACACCTCTGGCACAACTCTGGCGCAACTCTGGCACAACTCGGGCACAACTCTGGCACACCTCTGGCACAACTCTGGCGCAACTCTGGCACAACTCGGGCACAACTCTGGCACACCTCTGGCACAACTCTGGCGCAACTCTGGCACAACTCGGGCACAACTCTGGCACACCTCTGGCACAACTCTGGCGCAACTCTGGCACAACTCGGGCACAACTCTGGCACACCTCTGGCACAACTCTGGCGCAACTCTGGCACAACTCGGGCACAACTCTGGCACACCTCTGGCACAACTCTGGCGCAACTCTGGCACAACTCGGGCACAACTCTGGCACACCTCTGGCACAACTCTGGCGCAACTCTGGCACAACTCGGGCACAACTCTGGCACACCTCTGGCACAACTCTGGCGCAACTCTGGCACAACTCGGGCACAACTCTGGCACACCTCTGGCACAACTCTGGCGCAACTCTGGCACAACTCGGGCACAACTCTGGCACACCTCTGGCACAACTCTGGCGCAACTCTGGCACAACTCGGGCACAACTCTGGCACACCTCTGGCACAACTCTGGCGCAACTCTGGCACAACTCGGGCACAACTCTGGCACACCTCTGGCACAACTCTGGCGCAACTCTGGCACAACTCGGGCACAACTCTGGCACACCTCTGGCACAACTCTGGCGCAACTCTGGCACAACTCGGGCACAACTCTGGCACACCTCTGGCACAACTCTGGCGCAACTCTGGCACAACTCGGGCACAACTCTGGCACACCTCTGGCACAACTCTGGCGCAACTCTGGCACAACTCGGGCACAACTCTGGCACACCTCTGGCACAACTCTGGCGCAACTCTGGCACAACTCGGGCACAACTCTGGCACACCTCTGGCACAACTCTGGCGCAACTCTGGCACAACTCGGGCACAACTCTGGCACACCTCTGGCACAACTCTGGCGCAACTCTGGCACAACTCGGGCACAACTCTGGCACACCTCTGGCACAACTCTGGCGCAACTCTGGCACAACTCGGGCACAACTCTGGCACACCTCTGGCACAACTCTGGCGCAACTCTGGCACAACTCGGGCACAACTCTGGCACACCTCTGGCACAACTCTGGCGCAACTCTGGCACAACTCGGGCACAACTCTGGCACACCTCTGGCACAACTCTGGCGCAACTCTGGCACAACTCGGGCACAACTCTGGCACACCTCTGGCACAACTCTGGCGCAACTCTGGCACAACTCGGGCACAACTCTGGCACACCTCTGGCACAACTCTGGCGCAACTCTGGCACAACTCGGGCACAACTCTGGCACACCTCTGGCACAACTCTGGCGCAACTCTGGCACAACTCGGGCACAACTCTGGCACACCTCTGGCACAACTCTGGCGCAACTCTGGCACAACTCGGGCACAACTCTGGCACACCTCTGGCACAACTCTGGCGCAACTCTGGCACAACTCGGGCACAACTCTGGCACACCTCTGGCACAACTCTGGCGCAACTCTGGCACAACTCGGGCACAACTCTGGCACACCTCTGGCACAACTCTGGCGCAACTCTGGCACAACTCGGGCACAACTCTGGCACACCTCTGGCACAACTCTGGCGCAACTCTGGCACAACTCGGGCACAACTCTGGCACACCTCTGGCACAACTCTGGCGCAACTCTGGCACAACTCGGGCACAACTCTGGCACACCTCTGGCACAACTCTGGCGCAACTCTGGCACAACTCGGGCACAACTCTGGCACACCTCTGGCACAACTCTGGCGCAACTCTGGCACAACTCGGGCACAACTCTGGCACACCTCTGGCACAACTCTGGCGCAACTCTGGCACAACTCGGGCACAACTCTGGCACACCTCTGGCACAACTCTGGCGCAACTCTGGCACAACTCGGGCACAACTCTGGCACACCTCTGGCACAACTCTGGCGCAACTCTGGCACAACTCGGGCACAACTCTGGCACACCTCTGGCACAACTCTGGCGCAACTCTGGCACAACTCGGGCACAACTCTGGCACACCTCTGGCACAACTCTGGCGCAACTCTGGCACAACTCGGGCACAACTCTGGCACACCTCTGGCACAACTCTGGCGCAACTCTGGCACAACTCGGGCACAACTCTGGCACACCTCTGGCACAACTCTGGCGCAACTCTGGCACAACTCGGGCACAACTCTGGCACACCTCTGGCACAACTCTGGCGCAACTCTGGCACAACTCTGGCACAACTCTGGCACAAATCTGGCACAATTATGGCAAATCTATGGCACAACTCTGGCACTTATCTGGCACATCTATTGCACAACTCTGGCACAACTCTGGCACAACTCTGGCACAATTCTGGCACAACTCTGACCCAAGTGTGGCACAAGTCTGGCACAAGTCTGGCACAACTCAGGCACAACTCTAGCACAACTCTGGCACAACTCTGGCACGACTCCGGCACAACGCAAGCACAGCTATGGCACAATTCTGGCACATCTATGGAACAACTTTGGCACAACACAGGCAAAACTATGGCACAACTCTTGCACAACTCTGGCACAAATCTAGCACAACTCTGGCACAACTCTGGTACAACTCTGGCACAACTCTGGCACAAATCTGGCAAAACTCTGGCACAACACTGGCACAACTCTAGCACGACTCTGGCACAACCCTGGCACAGCTATAGAACAACTCTGGCACAACTCTGGCAAAACTCTGGCACAACTCTGGCACACGTCTGGTACAACTCTGGCACAACTCTGGCACAACTCTGGCACAACTCTGGCACAACTCTGACACAAATCTGGCACAACTCTGGCACAGCTTTGGCACAACTCTGGCACAACTCTGGCACAACTCTCGCACAACTCTGGCACAACTCTAGCACAACTATAGCACATCTCTGGCACAACTCTGGCACAACTCTGGCACAAGTCTGGTACAACTCTGGCACAACTCTGGCACAACTCTAGCACATCCCTGGCACAACTCTGGCACAAATCTGGCACAACTCTGGTACAACTTTGGCACAACTCTGGCACAACTCTGGCACAACTCTCGCACAACTCTGGCACAACTCTAGCACAACTATAGCACATCTCTGGCACAACTCTGGCACAACTCTGGCACAAGTCTGGTACAACTCTGGCACAACTCTGGCACAACTCTAGCACATCCCTGGCACAACTCTGGCACAAATCTGGCACAACTCTGGTACAACTTTGGCACAACTCTGGCACAACTCTGGCACAACTCTCGCACAACTCTGGCACAACTCTAGCACAACTATAGCACATCTCTGGCACAACTCTGGCACAACTCTGGCACAAGTCTGGTACAACTCTGGCACAACTCTGGCACAACTCTAGCACATCCCTGGCACAACTCTGGCACAAATCTGGCACAACTCTGGTACAACTTTGGCACAACTCTGGCACAACTCTGGCACAACTCTCGCACAACTCTGGCACAACTCTAGCACAACTATAGCACATCTCTGGCACAACTCTGGCACAACTCTGGCACAAGTCTGGTACAACTCTGGCACAACTCTGGCACAACTCTAGCACATCCCTGGCACAACTCTGGCACAAATCTGGCACAACTCTGGTACAACTTTGGCACAACTCTGGCACAACTCTGGCACAACTCTCGCACAACTCTGGCACAACTCTGGCACACCTCTGGCACAACTCTGGCACAACTCTGGCACAACTTTGGCACAACTCTGGTACAACTCTGGCACAAGTCTGGCACAAATCTGGCACAATTCTGGCAAAACTATGGCACAACTCTGGCACTAATCTGGCACATCTCTTGCACTACTCTGGCACAACTCTGGCACAACTGTGGCATAACTCTGGCACAGGTCTGGCACAAGTCTGGCACAACTCTCGCACAACTCTGGCACAACTCTGGCACAACTCTGGCATAACTCTGGCACCACTCCGGCACAACGCAAGATCAGCTATTGCACAATTCTGGCACATCTATGGAACAACTCTGGCAGAACTCTGGAAAAACTCTGGCACAACTCTTGCACAACTCTGGCACAACTCTAGCACAACTATGGCACAACTCTGGCACAACTCTGGCACAACTCTGTCACAACTCTGGCAAACCTCTGGCAAAACTCTCACACAACTCTGGCAAAACTCTGGCAAAACTCTGGGAAAACTCTAGCACAACTCTGGCACAACTCTGGCACAACTCTGGCACAACTCAAGCACAACTATAACCCAACTCTGGCACAACTATGGTACAACTCTTGCACAACTCTGGCACAACTCTGACACAACTCTGGTACAACTCTGGAACAACTCTGGCACAACTCTGGCACAACGCTGGCACAACTCTAGCACAAGTATGGCACAACTGTGGCACAACTCTGGCGCAACTCTGGCACAACGCTGGCACAACTCTAGCACAAGTATGGCACAACTGTGGCACAACTCTGGCGCAACTCTGGCACAACGCTGGCACAACTCTAGCACAAGTATGGCACAACTGTGGCACAACTCTGGCGCAACTCTGGCACAACGCTGGCACAACTCTAGCACAAGTATGGCACAACTGTGGCACAACTCTGGCGCAACTCTGGCACAACGCTGGCACAACTCTAGCACAAGTATGGCACAACTGTGGCACAACTCTGGCGCAACTCTGGCACAACGCTGGCACAACTCTAGCACAAGTATGGCACAACTGTGGCACAACTCTGGCGCAACTCTGGCACAACGCTGGCACAACTCTAGCACAAGTATGGCACAACTGTGGCACAACTCTGGCGCAACTCTGGCACAACGCTGGCACAACTCTAGCACAAGTATGGCACAACTGTGGCACAACTCTGGCGCAACTCTGGCACAACGCTGGCACAACTCTAGCACAAGTATGGCACAACTGTGGCACAACTCTGGCGCAACTCTGGCACAACGCTGGCACAACTCTAGCACAAGTATGGCACAACTGTGGCACAACTCTGGCGCAACTCTGGCACAACGCTGGCACAACTCTAGCACAAGTATGGCACAACTGTGGCACAACTCTGGCGCAACTCTGGCACAACGCTGGCACAACTCTAGCACAAGTATGGCACAACTGTGGCACAACTCTGGCGCAACTCTGGCACAACGCTGGCACAACTCTAGCACAAGTATGGCACAACTGTGGCACAACTCTGGCGCAACTCTGGCACAACGCTGGCACAACTCTAGCACAAGTATGGCACAACTGTGGCACAACTCTGGCGCAACTCTGGCACAACGCTGGCACAACTCTAGCACAAGTATGGCACAACTGTGGCACAACTCTGGCGCAACTCTGGCACAACGCTGGCACAACTCTAGCACAAGTATGGCACAACTGTGGCACAACTCTGGCGCAACTCTGGCACAACGCTGGCACAACTCTAGCACAAGTATGGCACAACTGTGGCACAACTCTGGCGCAACTCTGGCACAACGCTGGCACAACTCTAGCACAAGTATGGCACAACTGTGGCACAACTCTGGCGCAACTCTGGCACAACGCTGGCACAACTCTAGCACAAGTATGGCACAACTGTGGCACAACTCTGGCGCAACTCTGGCACAACGCTGGCACAACTCTAGCACAAGTATGGCACAACTGTGGCACAACTCTGGCGCAACTCTGGCACAACGCTGGCACAACTCTAGCACAAGTATGGCACAACTGTGGCACAACTCTGGCGCAACTCTGGCACAACGCTGGCACAACTCTAGCACAAGTATGGCACAACTGTGGCACAACTCTGGCGCAACTCTGGCACAACGCTGGCACAACTCTAGCACAAGTATGGCACAACTGTGGCACAACTCTGGCGCAACTCTGGCACAACGCTGGCACAACTCTAGCACAAGTATGGCACAACTGTGGCACAACTCTGGCGCAACTCTGGCACAACGCTGGCACAACTCTAGCACAAGTATGGCACAACTGTGGCACAACTCTGGCGCAACTCTGGCACAACGCTGGCACAACTCTAGCACAAGTATGGCACAACTGTGGCACAACTCTGGCGCAACTCTGGCACAACGCTGGCACAACTCTAGCACAAGTATGGCACAACTGTGGCACAACTCTGGCGCAACTCTGGCACAACGCTGGCACAACTCTAGCACAACTCTAGCACAACTCTGACACAAATCTGGCACAACTCTGGAACTCTTGCACAAATCTGGCACAACTCTAACACAACTTTGGCACAACTTTGGCACAACTCAGGCACAACTCTGGCACATCTCAGGCACAACTCTGGCACAACTCTGGCAAACCTCTGGCAAAACTCTGGCACAACTCTGGCAAAACTCTGGCAAAACTCTGGGAAACCTCTAGCACAACTCTGGAACAACTCTGCACAACTCTTGCACAACTCAAGCACAACTATGACACAACTCTGGCACAACTATGGTACAACTCTGGCACAACTCTGGCACAACTCTGACACAACTGTGGCACAAATCTGGCACAACTCTCGCACAAATCTGGCCCAACTCTGGCACAACTCTGGTTCAACTCTGGTACAACTCTGGCACATCTCTGGCACATCTCTTGCACAACTCTGGCACAACTCTGGCACAACTCTGGCATAACTCTGGAACAACTCTGAGATAACTCTGGCACAGCTCTGGAACAACTCTGGCACACCTCTGGCACGACTCTGGCACAATCTGGCACAGCTCTGGAACTCTGGCACAAATCTGGCACAACTGTGGCACAACTCTGGCACAACTCTGGCACAACTCCGGCACAACTCTGGCACAACTCTGGCACAACTCTGGCAAGACTCTGGCACAACTCTGGCAAAACACTGGCACAACTCTGGAAAAACTCTGGCAAAATTCTGGCAAAACTCTAGCACAACTCTGGCACAACTCTGGCACAACTCTGGCACAACTCAAGCACAACTATGACACAAATCTGGCACAACTATGGTACAACTATGGCACAACTCTGGCACAACTCTGACACAACTCTGGCACAACTCTGGCACAACTCTCGCACAACTCTGGCACAACTCTGGCACAACTCTGGCACAACTCTGGTACAACTCTGGCACATCTCTGGCACAACTCTAGCACAACTCTTGCACAACTCTGGCACAACTCTGGCACAACTCTGGCACAACTCTGGCACAACTCTGGCACAACTCTGGCACAACTCTGGCACAACTCTGGCACGACTCTGGCACAACTCTGGAACAACTCTGGCACAACTCTGGCACAACTCTGGCGCAACTCTGGCACAACTATGGCACAACTCTGGAACAACTCTGGCACAACTCTGGCACAACTCTGGCGCAACTCTGGCACAACTATGGCACAACTCTGGAACAACTCTGGCACAACTCTGGCACAACTCTGGCACGACTCTGGCACAACTCTGGAACAACTCTGGCACAACTCTGGCACAACTCTGGCACAACTCTGGTACAACTCTGGCACATCTCTGGCACAACTCTAGCACAACTCTTGCACAACTCTGGCACAACTCTGGCACAACTCTGGCACAACTCTGGCACAACTCTGGCACAACTCAAGCACAACTATGAAACAACTCTGGCACAACTATGGTACAACTCTGGCACTACTCTGGCGCAACTCTGAAAAAACTCTGGCACAACTCTGGCACAACTCTCGCACAACTCTGGCACAACTCTGGTACAACTCTGGCACAACTCTGGTACAACCCTGGCACATATCTGGCGCAATTCTAGCACAACTCTTGCAAAACTCTGGCCCAACTCTGGCACAACTCTGGCACAACTCTGGCACAACTCTGGCACAACTCTGGCACAACTCTGGCACAACTCTGCCAAGACTCTGGCACAACTCTGGCAAACCTCTAGCAAAACTATGGCAAAACTCTAGCACAACTCTGGCACAACCCTGGCACAACTATGGCACAACTCTGGCACAACTCTAGCACAACTCTGGCACAACTCTGGCACAATTCTGGCACAACTCTCGCACAAATCTTGCACAACTCTGGCACAACTCTGGCACAGCTTTGGCACAACTCTTGTACAACTCTGGCACAACTCTGGAACAAATCTGGCACAATTCTGGCAAAACTATGGCACAACGCTGGCACTAATCTGGCACATCTCTTGCACAACTCTGGCACAACTCTGGAACAACTATGGCATAACTCTGGCACAAGTCTGGCACAAGTCTGGCAAAACTCTCGCACAGCTCTGGCACAACTCAGGCACAACTCTGGCACAACTCTGGCACCACTCCGGCACAACACAAGCACAGCTATGGCACAATTCTGGCACATCTATGGAACAACTCTGGCACAACTCTGGCAAAACTATGGCACAACTCTTGCGCAACTCTGGCACAACTCTAGCACAACTCTGGCACAACTCTGGCACAACTCTGAAAAAACTCTGGCACAACTCTGGCACAACTCTGGCACAACTCTGGCACAACTCTG
>SZWC01002280.1:11029-22499 GCA_023375785.1 Penium margaritaceum
CAACTCTGGCACAACTCTGGCACAACTCTGGCACAACTCAGGCACAACTCTGGCACAACTCTGGAAAACCTCTGGCAAAACTCTGGCACAACTCTGGCAAAAGTCTGGCAAAAGTCTGGCAAAACTCTAGCACAACTCTGGCGCAACTCTGGCACAACTCAAGCACAACTATGACACAACTCTGGCACAACTATGGTACAACTATGGCACAACTCTGGCACAACTCTGGCAAAACTCTAGCAAATCTCTGGCAAAACTCTAGCACAACTCTGGCACAACTCTGGCACAACTATGGCACAACTCTGGCACAACTCTGGCACAACTCTGGCACAACTCTGGCACAACTCTGGCACAACACTTGCACAACTCTGGCACAACTCTGGCACAGCTTTGCCACAATTCTTGTACAACTCTGGCACAACTCTGGCACAAATCTGGCACAATTCTGGCAAAACTATGGCACAACCCTGGCACTAATCTGGCACATCTCTTGCACAACTCTGGCACAGTCTGGCACAAGTCTGGCAAAACTCTCGCACAGCTCTGGCACAACTCTGGCACAACTCTGGCACAACTCTTGCACCACTCCGGCACAACGCAAGCACAGCTATGGCACAATTCTGGAACATCTATGGAACAACTCTGGCACAACTCTGGAAAAACGCTGGCACAACTCTTGCGCAACTCTGGCACAACTCTAGCACAACTCTGGCACAACTCTGGCACAACTCTGGCACAACTCTGGCACAACTCTGGCACAACTCTGGCACAACTCTGGCACAACTCTGGCACAACTCTGGCACAATCTGGCACAAATCTGGAACTCTGGCACAACTCTGGCACAGCTCTGGAACAACTCTGGCACAACTCTGGCACAACTCTGGCGCAACTCTGGCACAACTCTAGCACAACTCTGGCACTACTCTGGCACAACTATGGCACAACTCTGGCACAACTCTGGCACAACTCTCGCCCAACTCTGGCACAACTCAAGCACAACTATGACACAACTCTGGCACAACTATGGTACAACTCTGGCACAGCTCTTGCACAACTCTGGCACAACTCTGGCACGACTCTGGCACAACTCTGGCACAACTCTGGCTCAACTCTGGCACATCTCGGGCACAACTCTGGCACAACTCTGGCATAACTCTGGCGCAACTCTGGCACAACTCTAGCACAACTCTGGCACTACTCTGGCACAACTATGGCACAACTCTGGCACAACTCTGGCACAACTCTCGCCCAACTCTGGCACAACTCAAGCACAACTATGACACAACTCTGGCACAACTATGGTACAACTCTGGCACAGCTCTTGCACAACTCTGGCACAACTCTGGCACGACTCTGGCACAACTCTGGCACAACTCTGGCTCAACTCTGGCACATCTCGGGCACAACTCTGGCACAACTCTGGCATAACTCTGGCGCAACTCTGGCACAACTCTAGCACAACTCTGGCACTACTCTGGCACAACTATGGCACAACTCTGGCACAACTCTGGCACAACTCTCGCCCAACTCTGGCACAACTCAAGCACAACTATGACACAACTCTGGCACAACTATGGTACAACTCTGGCACAGCTCTTGCACAACTCTGGCACAACTCTGGCACGACTCTGGCACAACTCTGGCACAACTCTGGCTCAACTCTGGCACATCTCGGGCACAACTCTGGCACAACTCTGGCATAACTCTGGCGCAACTCTGGCACAACTCTAGCACAACTCTGGCACTACTCTGGCACAACTATGGCACAACTCTGGCACAACTCTGGCACAACTCTCGCCCAACTCTGGCACAACTCAAGCACAACTATGACACAACTCTGGCACAACTATGGTACAACTCTGGCACAGCTCTTGCACAACTCTGGCACAACTCTGGCACGACTCTGGCACAACTCTGGCACAACTCTGGCTCAACTCTGGCACATCTCGGGCACAACTCTGGCACAACTCTGGCATAACTCTGGCGCAACTCTGGCACAACTCTAGCACAACTCTGGCACTACTCTGGCACAACTATGGCACAACTCTGGCACAACTATGGTACAACTCTGGCACAGCTCTTGCACAACTCTGGCACAACTCTGGCACGACTCTGGCACAACTCTGGCACAACTCTGGCACAACTCTGGCACAGCTCTCGCCCAACTCTGGCACAACTCAAGCACAACTATGACACAACTCTGGCACAACTATGGTACAACTCTGGAACTACTCTGGCACAACTCGACACAACTCTGGCACAACTCTGGCACAACTCTCACACATCTCTGGCAAAACTCTGGCACAACTCTGGTACAACCCTCGCACATCTCTTGCACAACTCTAGCACAACTCTTGCACAACTCTGGCACAACTATGGCACAAATCTCGCACAACTCTGGCATAACTCTGACACAACTCTGGCACAACTCTGGCACAACTCTGGTACAACTTTGGCAAGACTCTTGCACAACTCTGGCAAAACTCTGGCAAAACTTTGGCAAAAATCTAGCACAACTCTGGCACAACTCTGGCACAACTCTGGCACAACTTTGGCACAACTCTGGTACAACTCTGGCACAACGCTGGCACAAATTGGGCAGAATTCTGGCAAAGCTATGGCACAACTCTGGCACTCATCTGGCACATCTCTTGCACAACTCTGGCACAACTCTGGCATAACTCTGGCATAACTCTGGCACAAGTCTGGCACAAGTCTGGCACAACTCTCGCACAGCTCTGGCACACCTCTTGCACAACTCTGGCACAACTCTGGCACCACTCAGGCACAGCGCAAGCACAGCTATGGCACAATTCTGGCACATCTATGGAACAACTCTGGCAAAACTCTGGCAAAACTCTGGCACAACTCTTGCACAACTCTGGCACAACTCTAGCACAACTCTGGCACAACTCTGGCACAACTCTGGCACAACTCTGGCACCACTCCGGCACAACGCAAGCACAACTATGGCACAATTCTGGCACATCTATAGAACAACTCTGGCACAACTCTTGCAAAACTCTGGCACAACTCTTGCACAACTCTGGCACAACTCTGGAACAACTCTGGCACAACTCTGGCACAAACCTGGCACAACTCTGGCACAACTCAGGCACAACTCTGGCACAACTCTGGCACAATCCTGGCACACGTCTGGCACAACTCTGGCACAACTCTTGCGCACCTCTGGCACAACTCTGGCACAACTCTGGCACGACTCTGACACAACTCTGGCACAACTCTGGCACAACTCTGGGACACCTCTGGCACAACTCTGGCACAACTCTGGCACGACTCTGACACAACTCTGGCACAACTCTGGCACAACTCTGGGACACCTCTGGCACAACTCTGGCACAACTCTGGCACGACTCTGACACAACTCTGGCACAACTCTGGCACAACTCTGGGACACCTCTGGCACAACTCTGGCACAACTCTGGCACGACTCTGACACAACTCTGGCACAACTCTGGCACAACTCTGGGACACCTCTGGCACAACTCTGGCACAACTCTGGCACGACTCTGACACAACTCTGGCACAACTCTGGCACAACTCTGGGACACCTCTGGCACAACTCTGGCACAACTCTGGCACGACTCTGACACAACTCTGGCACAACTCTGGCACAACTCTGGGACACCTCTGGCACAACTCTGGCACAACTCTGGCACGACTCTGACACAACTCTGGCACAACTCTGGCACAACTCTGGGACACCTCTGGCACAACTCTGGCACAACTCTGGCACGACTCTGACACAACTCTGGCACAACTCTGGCACAACTCTGGGACACCTCTGGCACAACTCTGGCACAACTCTGGCACGACTCTGACACAACTCTGGCACAACTCTGGCACAACTCTGGGACACCTCTGGCACAACTCTGGCACAACTCTGGCACGACTCTGACACAACTCTGGCACAACTCTGGCACAACTCTGGGACACCTCTGGCACAACTCTGGCACAACTCTGGCACGACTCTGACACAACTCTGGCACAACTCTGGCACAACTCTGGGACACCTCTGGCACAACTCTGGCACAACTCTGGCACAACTCTAGCACAACTCTGGCACAACTCTGGCACAACTCTGGCACAACTCTGGCACAACTAAGGCACGACTTTGGCACAGCTCTAGCAAAACTCTGGCACAACTCACGTACATCTCTAGCAAAGCTGAATTGTGGTCTCGAGATGCTCCTCCTTCTCCCTCGCCTGAGTCGCCCCTTCAATCCTGTGCCCGCTCGACAAAGCGCGCTAGGCTATGACTTTACCTATTTGTATTGCTTGTATTCCATTGAGTAATCAATCCATTGGATTCCTCTTCAGGCTCGCCCTCTGGGCCGCCTCTAGTCCTTTCGTCCTCTTTTGCCTCTCAGCGTTCGTGCTCTCGCACTACGTCCAGTCCTTTTCTGCTAACGTCACTCATACATCAGCAATGCCCGTACCTTCAAGGAAGCTTCCGTCCTTCTCTCCAATGTGCTGCTTCCACTCAAGACACCTGAACCTCAGTGCTCGTACCTTCAATGCTGCACCCACAACACGTTCCTTTGCTTTCCTTCCTCTTCCGTTTCCATTCCGCTTTTTGTTGTCGTTTTTACTCTGCTTCTGCTCATGCTTATGTCCTGAACTACAACTCTCGTTCTTGCGTCCACTCAACAGCAGTACCTATAATCTTTTGACATGACGGGCAGGAAGACTGGTGGTATGCGATATCTTGATAACAAGAGGAGGTGTGCTGTAGCATAAGAGGTAGTGAAGTGAGCAGTGTCATTTGTGAATGTCAGGAGAGTGACGGCTTGTTCCCCAGTTGGCTCAACGTGTAAGCATGAAGACTGGTGGTGTCTGATGTCCTGATGGCGGACGGCAACCTGCTATTGCTGAGGGCAAGGGAGGATGGTAGGAGAGGGTGGTTCGGGAAGAAGATAGCAAAGACGATGAGACATAAAGAGTAGTTGAAACAAATGAAGCAGATTGAAGCAGGCAAAGATGCCTGTGACGACTGCAGGAAGATAGAGGAAGGAGTCCTCTACGGGAAGGCAGATTGTGAGCGGCAGGAAGCTTTGAGGAAGATGACAACAAGTGGCGGCTCGAGGGCTGCTTACGGATGTTATTGACAATGAGTAACCGAGTTTTGGCCACGAGCGCGGATTGGGTGCAGGGCTTGATCAGGATGACAAGAAGTCGCTTAAGTAGGAGGAGAAATCAGGGCAGAGCTATTAATGTCAGCTACTGGTGAGGTTGAGGGGCCACGGAGACAGGTGAAATGCTGGACAGAAAAGTGTAGTGATTGCAGCAGCGAAGCGTTGACTAGGTCGCAGGGCACCAGGTGATATTGCCTGGGAATCTGATACCATGTCAGAAGACTGCAGCGAGAGGGGACGACAGTGGCAGAAGTAGGCAGAAGCAGAGCGACATACGAGAGGACATCAACAGAATGATGGAAGCAAAAAGGCATGAGATGTTGCGGGGAGTTAGTTGCACGAGCTTGAAGAGAAGTGATGTTCTGAATAGAGGTGCAACGTAGGTGGGTAGCTACCGAAAGAAAGCAAAGGCGGAGCGAGGATGATGGGCTGATGAGTACTGAGCAAAGGATTGGGAATGACGGAGTAGGAAGGCGTGAGCTGAGAGTGGAAGGCAATAACTGAATGAGCGATGAGCGAGCAGAGCAAAGACACGGTGGCAAAGCCGCAGAACTAAATGCGAACAAGATGCAAAGACTGTTCTTGGTTGACCTCGAGGGAATGAACATCCTCGGTAATATACATCAGAACAGGACAAAAGTAAAGCAATGGCTTCTTTCTGCTAGCCGGAGGCAGTTACAATGTGGTTGTAGTTACTAAGGGTGGCACACCTCTGGGTCCTCGATCGTGACCGACAATATGTTGGCGAGGTGGTCAATGTTGGCTTGGTGCAGAACCTGAACCTTATTTGGAGCTCGGATTATCCGAAGGATTATGTCAGTGTTGACTTCATCTTCAATATTCTTACACAGACAACTAAAGCAAGACCAAGAAAACTGGAGCTAGGCCAAGACAACTGAGGCGACCAGAAAGCTCACGCTGAGACTCAGAACCACCCGCAGAAAACATAGCCGTGACACGGAGGACCCGTCGGGCCAGGTTGGAACCGCACCCTGGTTTTTGCGACAAAGGGTTATGGGCCCACAGCCCTGACCGGTCTAGAAATCGTTCACGGCTTTTCACGGCGGACGGGATTGTTGTTGGGGATGACATCGCCATCAAAATCTGAGATCCCGGAGTTGAAGACTGCGCAATGGTGCAGAAGGAGACGCAAGCCATCCAAAAGTATGCGGGCGGCCCTGGCTTTGGGCTATGGAGGTGGCACTTTCAGATCCACCTGGTGCATAAGGGTGTGCTGTAGGCCATGTTGGGAACCGAAGTCCTCAACGAAGCGACAGCGACGGAAGCGTAGAAGGAGGCCTTCGCAAAGAAGAACACGAAGGCGCTCATGCTGTTGGTGTCCGGGACGGCTGAGTCGCAGTGGGGCTACTTCCAAGGCTGCAAGTTGGCAGCCGAGACTTGGTAAAAACTTTGTACCATCCATCAATCCAAGTCGCTGGAGAACAAAATCTTTGCCATGGAGCGACTTCTGACAGTGAGAATCGAGGAGGGAGATGATGTCATCACCGCCATGCAACAGATTGAGTCACTCGCCTCACAGTGCAACAACGTGGGTGGAATATTGACACGTAGTCGCAAGCGATGGCCCTCCTCATGGCCCTTCCTGACAGTTGGATCCCTCTCATCACCGTCTTGGGAGGATGGACAGAGGACAAGCTCACCTATGGCGCGGTCGCAGAGTACATCTGCAACAAGGTGCAGCGATGGAGATGCGAGGAGTCCTCGTCTTCCTCATTGGCCCTCGTCACCAAAACACGTGGCGGCGGAAGTGGGGGCAAGGGAGGTGGCAGACATGGCGGCGGCAAGAAGAGCGCCAAGAAGGGTGCGCGCCGCAACTGCGGCAAGGAGGGCCACTAGGCTCGTGAGTGCACCGAGGAGGCAAAGACTAGCGGCAAGGACGCTAAAGGCAAGAGTGCACTCCTCAACGGTACTCAGAACCACTACCTCAAGAAGGCTAACCGGCGATGCCTTGACTCCAGAGCCAAAGAGCACACCCAGGTCGAGAAAGTCGGGTTCATCAACTACACCAAGTCCAGCAAGTCCATGGTGGTCGCGAACGAATAAGTCAAGCCGGCGGCTGGCCAAGGAGACGTGGACGTGGAGGTGGTGGTTGGTGGAAAGCGGGTGCAGCGTGTGATCAAGAACGTGCAGCACGTACCTGGCTTGGCTGACATCCTTAGTGTCAGCCGCCTGACTGACAAGGGGTACGAGGTGCTCTTCAGGAGAAGAGAGGCATTCGTGCGGAAGGACGGTGGCGGCGAGACTGTGCTGGAAGCTAAGCATGAGGGAGGACTCTACATCGTGGAGACCAAGGTGATCCCCGTGGCGACAGATTCAGCAAATTCGCAGGAACACACTGTCAACCTGGCCAAGGGAGGGGGAGCTGATCTGAAGCTCTGGCACCAACGCCTGGGGCATTCCTCACCCGCAGTCGTGAAGGAGATGGCGAAGCGCGAGCTGGTACACGGCCTCGTCATCAACGGTGCGGAAGAGGCGACAGATGAAGCAATGCACAAAAAGTGGGAGCCTTGCATTTTGGGCAAGGCACGGCGCAAACCGTTCAACAAGAATGTGAATCGTGCCTCGGACCTGCTGGAGGTCGTGCACAGCGATATGTGCGGACCATTGAACAAGGCGTCAAAGAGCGATGCGCATTACTTCATCACCTTCATAGATGACTACAGCAGAAAACTCTACGTGTACTTCATGAAGTGGAAAGGCGAGGTCGTGGACCGGCTGAAGGAGTATGTCGCCGCGGTGGAGAGGCAGACTAGCCGGAATGTCAGAGCGCTACGCAGTGACAACAGCGGTGAGTACGTGGGCTGTAGTGGGTGGATGAAGCGGCAGGGCATAAAATGGCAATAAACTACGCCGTATTCACCTCAGTCAAATGGCGTGGCGAAGCGGGCGAACCAGACGCTGCTGAACATGGTACGGACCATGTTGGTGGCTGCAGAATTGCCGCAAAGCTTCTGGGCGGAAGCTATGCGTACGGCGAACTACACCATCAACCTCACTCGTACAGCGGTGCTGAAGGGGAAGAGCGGTTGGAAGACGCCGCAGGAGGTTTGGAGCAGACGCAAGCCAAGTGTGGCACACCTGAAAGTATTCGGGTGAAAGGCGCACGCGATGGTGCAGGCTTATGCAGAGGTGCGACAGCAAGCTGGATCCGCGGGCAAATTCGTATCTCTTCCTTGGCTATGAGAGCGCGCATAAGGCGTACAAGCTCTACGACATGCGCAAGGGAGAGGTAATCCGCATTTGAGACATCGAGCTTGACGAGTAGCAGAGCTACATCACCAGCAACAACGTGGGCGTGGTGCACTCCCCAAAGACGGGGGAGTGGTTCCAGCTCCTTGACTACGAGAAGGGGCTGGCGGACGCCGAAGTTGAGGATGCGGCATCAGAGCGTGACGGTGCACCAGTGGTGGCAGCAAAAATGGAGGACTCCGATGACGATCAAGCTGATGAGGAGATCCACCGGAAGGATCTGGCGGATGAGGCACCAAGGGTGCCAAGGTGTGCACTCCCGGCAGAGTGTGCAACGGGCGTCGGTTGAAAATCCACTGGACGCGCCGTCCGTCTAGGCGATGTTTCGCCGGAGCGGGAGAGATCCTCCGAAGCCGTCCGGTCAATGATGAACCGGAGCGTGCAGAGTCGGAGGGATCGCAGCAGAGCAACGATGCGCCACCAGAACTGCCGTGCCGCAGTGGGAGGCAGCGAAAAGTGGGGAAGCGCTTCGCCGCAAGCACCGGTCGATGGATTGGCATGACACTGGTGCATGCTGGCTGCATCAACAGAGCTGACTACCGTGCAAGAGGCACTTGCACGGCCCGAAGGGGATCAGTGGGACGCAGCCATCAAATCAGAGCTGGCGTCCATCACGGAAAACGATACGTGGGAGCTGGTTGACAGGCCGAAAGATGCCAAGGTCATTGGCTCAAAGTGGATCTTCAAGACCAAGTTCACAAAGGAAGGTGTGGTTGACAAGTACAAGGCGCGGCTGGTGGCGAAAGGTTATGCACTGCGTAAGGGGGAGCACTACGATGAGACATTTCCTCCCGTCGCCAAGTTCACAAGCATCGGGACGATCCTTGCGGTGGCGGCCGCGAAGGACATGGAGCTCCACCAAATGGACATAAAGACGGCCTTCCTCAATGGCATCATAGACAAAGAGATCTACATGGAGGTGCCAGAGGGGGTGGAGGCGCCGGAGGGCAAGGTGTGCAAGCTGCGGAAGTCCTTGTATGGGCTAAAACAATCGACCAGATGCTAGTACCAACAGATGGACAGCTTCATGGCACAACTCGGCTTCAAGCATTGTGAATCAGATCACACATGTACGTGCGGCGCGACAAAAAGCTCCATCAGATCGTTGCACTCTACGTGGATGACCTGATTTTGTGCTCGACAGATCTGCCATGCCTACAGTGGCTAAAAGAGCAGCTGAGCAACAGATTCCAGATGTCGGACATGGGGGAGCTGAAGGACTACCTCGGGGTGAGCATCACGTGGAACTGGAGGGCGCGCATGCTTGAGTTGGGGCAGGCCAAATACGTGGCCGAGGTGCTGAAGCGGTACGGCATGGAGGACTACAAACCAGTTGGCAGTCCGGTCTCCACGACCTGTGAACAAAGTGCGACAATTGCGCCGTAGACAAAAGAAGAGCGGGAGGATATGGCAGGGGTGCCCTCCCAGTCGGCGGTGGGTAGCCTCATGTAGGCCATGGTGGCAACTCGACCGGACCTGGCCTACGCGGTGGGCCAAGTGAGCAGGTACGTGGCCGATCCAGGGCCACTACACTGGCAGGCGGTCAAGCGCATCCTCTGCTACCTACAAGCAACGCGGCATGCGCGCTTGAGGTTCGACGACAAGGGGCTGGCGGAGCCCTTGCGTCTGGTCTGCTATACGGATGCAGACTACGCTGGCAATGTGGACAAGCAGAAGTCCACATCCGGCTACGTGTTCTTCCTCGCTAGTGCAGCGGTCTCGTGGTGCAGCACAAAGTAAGACTGCATCGCCACCTCCACAGTGGAAGCAGAGTACATCGCGCTGGCCGAGGCAGTCAAGGAGGCGGTGTGGCTCCGCAAGTTGCTGAGGGAGCTGGGTGTGTCGTTGTAGGAGCCTACGGTGGTGCAGGAGGACCACACCGGCTTAATCTCGCTCACCAACAACCCGACACACACAGGAAGACGAAGCACATCAATGTGCGTTATCATTACGCACGGGGCATGGTTGAAAAGGGGCAGGTGGTACTGCAGCACTGCAGCACGCACAACATGCTCTCTATCTCCTTTCTTGACCAAAGCGTAACCCATCGACCGGCACGCATTGAGCGTGGCCGGACTTGGGATGACCAGCTATGATGGGCTGGAGGGCGCAGCGGACGATGAGTGAGAGCAAGCAGGAGCAGCGGGTATGGCAGGTGCAAGGCATCCGGTAGATGATCCGCCGGATTTCAGGAGTGCAATTTGTTACTGAGGGACTTAGCTAAAATCCTGTCTCGGAGTCCGAAACTCAGTAGTACATTTTGTTACTCGGGGACTTGGTCAAAATTCCGACTGGAGGTCCGCGAACAGGTTTCGACCCACATCAATCCCCATCACCAAACTCGATGATTAACTCATCAAAACAGACCCCAAAGGCGCGAGGGGCGCCACCACTGTACGTAGCGATATCTGCGCCTCCAGAATGGCATTTTGATGGGTCCTTGATGTGTGAGGACGCCTCGGCGGGCGACGTGGTGTGCGCCGCCGACTGAGCGGCTGATAGGGGTGCTGCGCTTCGGATGCCGTAGCGGGAGCTACGGTGATCCGAATCGCGCACGGTTTGGTGCATTGAAGAGCTCATGACTAGCCCTACAAATGTTCAGATAATGTCCATGCTCCAAAACTAGTGCAAAATCGCATTCTTCCCTTCACAAAAGTGACTGTCTCGCATTTGCCTTCAACTGCCAGAAACATAGCGTGAGGCGACCAGAAAGCTCACGCTTAGACTCAGAATCACACACACAAAACATAGCCGTGACCACGGAGGACCCGTCGGGCCACGTTGGAACTGCACCCTGGTTTTCCCGACAGGCAGAACCCTGGCACAACTCTGGCACAACTGTGGCACAACTCTGGCACAACTCTGGCACAACTCTGGCACAACTCTGGCACAACTCCAACATAACTCCGGCACAACTCTGGCACAACTCTGGCACAACTCTGGCACAACTCTGGCACAAATCTTGCACAACTCTAGCACAGCTCTGGCACAACTCTGGCACAACTCTGGCACAACTCTGGCACAACTCTGGCACAACTCTGGCA